>MU709803.1:157180-171456 GCA_026770625.1 Nicotiana glauca
GGGGGGGGGGGATTAGGAGGTTCCTTGATGGCCTCACTTATCAGCTTCGTATTCTCATGATCAGGGAGAGGGTGTATGGTGCTACACCCTACACCAGGAGCAAGAGAGAGGGGAGCAAGATGAGTAGGTTGTAGACATTGCTCGAGAGATTGTGTCAATTCGTCGCCAGGAGCTATATGAGAGGGGAGGACAAGAGGCCTCGGGGATCTGGTAGTTATGGTGGTGCTCCTTTGAGAGGTCAGTTTCAGCACGGTAGAGGCTGTCCATTCAGGCATGATCAGCCAGCTCACCTAGGTTATTGTGGGGCATCATCGGGTCATGGTTCTCACAGTTCTCATCAGGTCCAGTCATCACTTAGTGCCTTTCCAGCTCGGAGTTCATCCTGTGCTCCATCAGTTCAGGGCTCTCCCATGCCAGGTGCATCTGCTAGTCATTCTTGTGCTAGGGTTTCCCTTCAGTCCCCGTCTTTAGAACCCGGGAGTTGCTATAAGTGTGGAGAGATAGGTCATATGTGGATTCAGTGTCCTCATCGTCTTGGGGGTTCATCTCAATAGAGGAGTTAGCCATCGGCTTCAGCGCTAGTTACTTCACCATCACCCACCCACCCAGCTATGGGTGGAGCTCAGTCAGCTAGGGGTCGCCCTAGAGGGGGAGGTCAATCAGGTGGCAATCAAGCTCATTTCTATACACTCCCAGCTAGACCCGATGTTGTTGCTTCAGATGTTGTTATTGCAGGTATTGTTTCAGTCTGCCGCAGAGATGCCTCTGTATTATTTGATCATGGTTTCACTTATTCTTATGTGTCTTCATACTTTGCTCGTTATTTGGATACGCCCCCGTGAGTTTCTTGTTTCATTTATTCGTGTATCTACTCTGGTAGGAGATACTACTGTTGTAGACCGTCTATACTGATCATGTGTGGTAACTATTGGGGGTCTGGAGACTAGTGGATCTATTATTGTTATGTATGATAGACTTCGATATTATATTTGCCATGGATTGGCTATCTCCATGTCGTGTTATTTTGGACTTTCATGTTAAGACAGTGACTTTGGCTATGCTGGGTGTGCCACGGATTGAGTGGTGAGGTTTGACTGATTATGTTCCCAGTAGGATAATTTCATTCTTGAAGGCCCAGCATATGGTTGGGAACGGTTGTTTTCCGTACTTAGCATTTGTGAGGGATGCCGATGTAGAGACTCCCAGTATTGATTATGTTCTAGTTGAGAGGGATTTTTTCGATGTGTTTCTTGCAGACTTGTCGGGCATGCCACCGGACAGGGATATTGATTTTGGTATTGATCTAGTGCTGGGCACTCATCCCATTTCTATTCCATCGTATCATATGGCACCAGTGGAATTGAAGGAGCAACTTCAGGAGCTCGTTGAGAAGGGGTTTATTCAGCCTAGTATGTCACCTTAGGGGCCGCATGTTCTATTTATGAAGAAGAAAGATGGCACTATGAGGATATACACTGATTATAGGCAGTTGAACAAGGTTACAATTAAGAACAAATATCCTTTGCCTCGCATTGATGATTTGTTTGACCAGCTTCAAGGAGCGAGAGTATTCTCCAAGATTGATCTCCGCTCAGGTTATCACCAGTTAAATATCAAGGACTCGGATATTGTTAAGACAGCTTTGAGGACCAGATATGATCATTATGAGTTCTTGGTGAGGTCTTTTGGGCTGACCAATGCCCCAGCAGTGTTAATGCATTTGATGAACAGCGTGTTCCGACTGTATCTCTACTCGTTTGTCATAGTTTTCATTGATGATATTCTGGTATACTCGCGTAGTTAGGAGAAGCACGCGAAGCATTTGAGATTTGGGTTGCAGAGATTAAGAGAGGAGAAGCTTTATGTAAAGTTCTCCAAGTGTGAGTTTTGGCTTGTTTCAGTGGCTTTCTTGGGGGCACATGGTGTCTAGTGAGGGTAATCAGGTTGATCCAAAGAAGATAGAGGCGGTTCAGAAGCCGCCCAGACCGTCCACGGCCATAGAGATTTACAGTTTTCATGGGTTGGCGGGTTATTATCACCAGTTTGTTCAGGGATTCTCATCTATCACATCGCCCTTGACCAAGTTGACTCAGAAGGGTGCTACATTTATGTGGTCAGACGAGTGAGAGGAGAGCTTTCAGAAGCTCAAGACAACCTTGACCACAACTCCAGTGTTAGTTTTGCCATCAGCTTCACGTTCATATACCGTGTATTATGATGCTTCGAGAGTTGGTATTGGGTTTGTGTTGATGTGGGAGGGTAGAGTTATTGCTTATGCTTCTCGTCAGTTGAAGCTCCATTAAAAGAACTACCATGTTCATGATTTGGAGTTTGCTGCCATTGTTCACGCGTTGAAGATTTGGAGGCATTACTTGTATGGTGTTTACTGATCATCGTAGCCTCCAGCACTTGTTCAAACAGAAGGATCTCAATTTGAGGCAGCGGACATGCTTGGAGTTGCTAAAGGATTATCATATTATTATTTTGTACCATCCAGGGAAAGCCAATGTTATGGCCGATGCTTTGAGCCGAAAGGCAGTGAGTATGGGGAGTTTGGCATATATTCCAGTTGGAGAGAGACCTCTTGCAGTTGATATTCAGGCCTTGGACAATCGGTCCATGAGGTAGGATATTTCAGAGCCCAGTTGGGAATTGGCTTGTGTGATTTCTCGGTCTTCCTTATATGATCGCTCAGAGAGCGCCAGTATGATCATCCTTATTTGCTTGTCCTTAAGGACAAAGTTCAGCATGTTGATGCCAGAGATGTGACTATTGGTGAATGGGGGTTGAAGATGCAAGGCCGGATATGTGTGCCCAATGTAGATGGGCTTCGGGAGTTGATTCTGGAGGAGGCCAATAGCTTACAGTATTCCATTCATCCGAGTGCTGCGGAGATGTATCAAGATTTGAGACAACATTATTGGTGGAGAAGAATGAAGAAGGACATTGTAGGATTTTTAACTTGGTGTCTCAATTGTCAGCAGGTGAAATATGAGCATCAGAGACCAAGTGGCTTGCTTCAGCGGATGGATATTCTAGAGTGGAATTGGGAGCGGATCACAATGGATTTGTAGTTGGGCTCCCACGGACTTTGAAGAAGTTCTATTCTATTTGGTGATTGTGGATAGGCTGACCAAGTCCGTGCACTTCATTCCTGTGTGTACTACTTATTTTTCAGAGTGGTTGGCAGAGATCTATATCCGGGAGATTGTTCGTTTGCATGGTCCCAGTTTCCATCATTTCAGAAAAGGGCACTCAGTTTACTTCACAGTTTTGGAGGTCTATACAGCAAGAGTTGGGTACTCAGATTGAGTTGAGCACAACTTTTCACCCTCGGATGGACGGGCAGTCTGAGCGCACTCTTCAGATATTGGAGGACATGTTGCGTGCTTCTGTCATTGATTTCGAAGGGTCATGGGATCAGTTTCTACCGCTCGAAGAGTTGCTTATAACAATAGCTACCAGTCGAGTATTCAGATGGCTCCATACGAGGCTTTGTATGGGAGGCCGCGAAACACTCAAGGCTGAAACACTCAAGGCCACAAAACCAACCACTGTTTCAAACTAACAATTATTCTTTGTTTGAAAATAGGAAACAGGTGCAATCCAAAAGCAACCTTGCAAGAAGCAGGTGCAACCAAAAAGAAAATGAGCAAGGGCTAAAACCAGCTTTGTAGCAACAACCAAAAATGGAAGTTTTTTAGACATAGGACCTCCATTCCCTAGTCTCTTTTCCAACATAGGGTCTCCACTCCCTAGTTGATTTTATTTTGGACATAGGGTATATACTCCCTAGTCTCTTTTCCAACATAGGGTCTCTACTCCTCAGTTGATGTGTATTTTAGATATTAGGTCTCCACTCTCAAGTCGCTTTCCAACATAGGGTCTTCACTCCCTAGTTGATTTTATTTTTAGACACGGTCTCCATTTCCTAGTCATTTTTCTAATATAGGGTCTCCACCCCTATTTGATTTTATTTTATTATAGGGTTTCCAATCCCTGGCTACATTTTCCAACATATGGTCTTCACTCCCTAGTTGATGCTTTTTTTAGACATAGGGTCTCCAATCCCTAGTCATTTTTCCAATATAGGGTCTCCACTCCCTAGTTGATTTTATTTTAGACATAGGGTCTCCATTCCCTAATCATGTTTCCAACATAGGGTCTCCACTTCTTAGTTGAAGTTATTTTAGACATAGGGTCTCCACTCCCTAGCCGTTTTTCCAACATAGGGTCTCCACTCCCTAGTCCTTTTCCAACATAGAGTATCCATTCCCTAGTTGATTTTTATTTTAGACATATGGTTTCCACTCTCTAGTTGATTTTTATTATATACATAGGGTCTCCACTCCCTAGTCTCTTTTCCAACATAGGTCTGCACTCCCTAGTAGATTTTATTTTTAGACATAGGCTCTCAGATCTCTAATTGATTTTATTTTAGACATAGGGTCTCCACTACCTAGTTTCTTTTTGAACATAGGATCTCCATTCCCTAGTTGGTTTTATTTTAGACATAGGGTCTCCACTCCCTAGTCGTTATTCTAACATAGGGTCTCCACTCCCTAGTCGATTTTCCAACATAGGGTCTCCACTCCCTATTTGCTTTCATTTTAGATAAAGAGTTTCCACTCCCTAGTCTATGTTTTCCCAGGGTACACCAATCATGACTTTAATTGCTTTCAATAATAAAGTATTATAGAGTTTTGTTACAAATAATTTACGAAATTTTTCTAGTGAAAAACTGGAGCAGAAATTTTTTTTTCCTTCGTTTGTTTTGGTGTCTGAACATGTTTTTACCTCGAGGAACAAGATTCGAGATGACCAAAAATAAATCTCAATCTAAAATAAAGAAAAGAAAAGGAAAAGAAGTTAATCCAAGATGCAGAATCGGAGAAAAGATGTAGACTGCTCAAGACATGGCTGAAGTCACAAGCTTTGCATGTCCCGTCCTGATGCAAAAAAGCCGAAAAAGAATGAACTAGCACCTGCAGCTAGCAAGCATCAGTATTTAGATCAGAGTCTGCGTGAAAAACCAGGCAAGACTCAAGATCAAGTTTCAAAAAAATTTTAGAGAGGAATCTTGTAACTCATAGCTGATAGGCTTGTTTAGTTTCTTTTAAATTTAATTTTGGTGTAATAAAGAGTTCAGCTAGCAGTAACAGCAGCAATAGCAGTGAAATCACACCTTTCCGGCAGTCCCAGCTACCATAATTCCCAGAAGTACACTGACCTAATTCCTTTATAGCTAATAATATGTAGGCAACCTCCAAAGCAAGGTTCGGTCAAACTTTTTCAAAATGCTTCCCATGGAGTATTAAATGGAAAAAAATTTCTCGTAATTGCTCACTTTATCTTTGTCCAAAAATCCTTCAGGTTTCCGAGCAAAGAGGGGCAGCTGTGAGCATCTAATTTTTGCACCACATAGGAAATTACTCCTAAAATATCCAAAAATAATTTTAATTATTTTTAGGAGTTTTCTTTATTTGTTTTGCATTTATTCGCATTGTTCGTGCATGTTAGGAATATCGTAAATCATAAAAAAAATGTTCAAATCTTAATTTTATAGCATTTTAGATTTTAAATTGTATTTTTAGGTTTTAGTTACAGATTAAGCGCATAATTAATACATGAAATCAAGAAAACAAGATATACTTCAATCACTCTTGCTTTGTTTTTGTATTTTTATATTCAATTAGTTAAATAGGTTATTTTTGCAAAATCAATTTGAAATTGGGTGGTTTTTAATTAAAGGTTTAATTTTAAAATACAAAGAAAGAAGTAAAGAGGGTTGTTTGTTCTTCATTATAATTGGGCTATACCTTTGCATCGGCCCAATTCTCGCCCCAAAAAATTGTCCGCCCGCCCAAACCCATTCACAAAAAAACTCTCACAATCGTTCTATACAAAAAAAAGGAGCAGCGTTCCCGTCTCCTTCTTCAAGAGAGAACAGTTGGAGACCTCCCTCTCTAGAAAGAAACCCTAGCTTCCCCTTCATACAAAAAAGACTCAGCAGTCATCCCCCCTCTCTCTGACTCCCCCTGCATTCTTCCTCTCTTCATTTTACTCTTCTTTTTACCAAATGTCACGCAAATCGTCGTCAGCGTTTCCCAATTCATCGTAGCCAGCGATTATTTTTCCCCTCCTTTATATCTCCTCTTCTCACCAAGTATCCGATGAAGCTCGTAGCTTCAGCCGGCTGAAACAAAAGCTGAGAAAATATAAATAAAGATCTGGAAAACCACTTAAACAAAAAAAAACTTCAAAAAAAAAAAGAAAAGGAAAATGGCAGTGAAAAAGGGACTTCGAAGCTGCTTTAACTTTACTACTTTACTTTGTAATTTCTGAGTTATCAAGGAGCTATTTGATGCTGAATCGCTATGATTTCTGTTAAAGTAGAAGCTAAACTCCTTCTTGCTTTCTTCTTAGCCTTTAATTTAGCATCGCAAGCTTACTTTGGAATATTAGGTACATCCACTCTCTACTTTTAATTGTGACAAATTTGAATGAATGAGATATTGACTGTTTTAAAACCCAGTTTTCCTGTTTAGCTTGAATTTTTTGCTTCACTTTAGATAAGCATATTTATGAGGTCCTTAGTATGTAATTGGTGCAAGTTTCTTTGAGTATTTTGGGCATGAGTCTGAAGAACTAAATTTGTGAATAGAGTTAAAATGGCTATTTGATTAAGGAGTATGTACTTTTTTTTCTTCGTCACTTGTATTTATGAATCATTACTGTATTTTGAAAAGTGATAATGTAATTTTAAGTATAGTCAAAGTCATATATGATTTTTAATATAAAGGGGGTCTTATAAGTATTATTATATCTTGAATAATGGTGCCTATTAAGTGGGAATCAAGACAAGTACAGATTCTGCCTTTAGCATTTTCTGGTTGGTTTCATCGCTATCCGCAATTATTTGCACTCTTGAGTTGAATCCGCTGAGAGTTCAAGCCCCTTTTCTACTGTCAGTAAACTAATGCAATTAAAATATTGCTGCCTTAACCTGCTACAAGATTGTAACTTTCTGATATACCCACCATTTTCTTGAATCTGCGGTTAAAATTTGTGATTTTGGGTGTTGGATTTTTGGTTCACATATGGTGAAAAGAAGTTGAAAAGTTAGTAGTATTTGGTTTCTTTTGAACATGTTGTTAAAGATGATTTGTTCATTTGCTGAAATTAGGTCACAAAGATGGGTTTCTGGTCATACCCATTTGAAAATATTCTTGGATTAAACATCAAAAAAATGGTGGCTTTACATATGCCCTCCTCTATTTCCCCATCTCCTCCTTCATTTGGATGCAGTTCTAATTTTCACAATGAATCTCAAAGTAGTCATGATAAGCAAATCATGAATACATTAGAATGATTTAGGCACGATTAACAATAAAATATCGTCACAATGGGTATGGTTCCCATGGCATAGTCACAATACATAAATTCCAACTCAAGTACGCATTTCAGACGACTTGACCACAACTTCAAATAATAATAATAAACGTAAATTGTGGGTGCATTCCACGTGAAGCGATTCGCAATGTGTACAAAAACCAATGAGTGTGTGATATCACAACTTGTTCAAATAAATTTCATAAATCCTAAAGGCAATCAGATTAAAAGCGGTTAGAAAGTAAAAATGCACAATAATTTTTAAACACGTGGCCAATTATTAACAGTTGAGCGACCATGCTAAGCCCATAGAACTCGAAAGTGCCTCACACCTTCTCCCAGGTTAACAAAATTTCTTACCCGGTCTTCTATATTCCCGGACCATAAATAAGAGTCAATTTTCTCGATTTGGGATCAAAATAAATACGTGACTTGGGACACCATAACAAAAATCCCAAGTGGCGACTCTGAATTAAGTAAATAATCTCATTTCGAATAATATCACTTTAATTGGAAAAAAATCTCTATTCCTCAAAAAAGTAGGTGTGTCATACCTAGTAAAGCCCAAGCCTAACTTGGTCGAGTAGTGATGAGGTAAGGTTAGGCCCACTAGTATAATATAAATAAAGTAGGAGAATATAATAATACAATAAGAGACTGGAATTTAATCAAAGAAAACATAGCAACGTAGTAACGCAGAACACAGGGATAAACATTAGGGGATCTCCCGAGATACCGTCTCGTAGTCCGAAAAATAAAAGTGCAAGGAGATCTCCCGAGGTAATTCCTCGTAGTCTCAAGAGTAAATATGCAGGGAGAACTCCCAAGGAACCACCTCGCAGTCTCAAAAGTAAATGTGCAGGAAGAACTCCCGAGGAACTGTCTCGTAGTCTCAAAAGTAAATATGTAGGGGAATCTCCCGGGATACCATCCCGTAGTCCCAAAATATAACAGTTACAGCTAGAAACCTACAAATTAGACTAAGTACAAGTCAAGAAAGAAGCAGGATTTACTAAACAGGCTGCAAAGAGTTCAAACAGACAATTAGGACACGTAGACATGCTATTATAGGCAAACAGGACAACTACACATGCTAGTATACTAGATAAGATGAAAACAGGCTATTACTCAGTAAAAAAAATAGGTTTTTTCCATAAATAGCCCGTGTACACACTCTTCACCTCGCATACACGACGCTCATATATCATCATAACACTAAATCCCAAGATACTGTCTCGTAATCCCAAAGTAAATATGCAAAGAGATCTCCTGAGGTACCGCCTCGAAGTCTTAAAAGTAAATATATAGGGAGAACACCCGATGACCCGCCTCATAGTCTCAAAAGTAAATGTGCAGGGAGAACTCCCTAGGAACCGCCTCGTAGTCTCAAAAATAAATGTGCAGGGAGAACTCCCAAGGAAACTCCTAGTAGTCTCAAAAGTAAAACACACAACTCAAACTGCTAAATGCAACATTTAACAGCAATAATTCTACAATTAAGACTGATAAAAATCAACGGAAAGTAGGAAATCAACTAGGCATGCAGCATATAGTTCAAATAAGAAGTTAAAGCACGTAGATATGCGATATTAGACTAAACGGAATAACTACACATGTGGGTATAACTCAATTACGGTGAAAACAGGTTACTACTCAATAAAAATCGGGTTTTACAACAAATAGCCCGTGTACGCACTCGTCACTTCATTTACACAGCGCTCACATATCACAACAGTACAAAATCCTAAGGGGATTTTTTCCAAATAAGGTTAGGCAACCCACTTACCTCGAACCAAGCTCAAATCAATCCATAAGAATGCCCTTTCCTCGATTATCCGACTCCTAATAGCCCAAATCTAGCCAATCACAATTACATTTCATAAATATAATTATAATATACTACTAATTGATACCTAATTTTTTCCTTATATATTTTTTATATGCAAAATACTTTCAAAATAGCATATGTATGCATATATATGTGTGTCCAGATGTTTTAGTATTTTTCCTAATTTTCAAAATATTTTTAAATCAATTTATTGCCATATTTTAGCAATACAAAAACCAATAATTATTCCTCAAATTATCATTGTGGTGATTAATTTATTTTATTCTCATATTTCTCCCAAAATATAGCTAAGATAATTTTTGCACATTTTTACAAATATATTTAGTATTTTTAAAGCTAAATTGCATGTAATTGCAATATTAGCCTATTTTAAGAATTAATTGCGTTTATAATTACAAATTTGATTCCAGTATTTTTAATTTAATATTTACATATTATTAATTAATTTGGTACCTTTTAATTTGTTTTCAGAAATTATTATACTATTTTTATAAAATAAAAAGGGAAAAATAGCTATTTAAATACTAGCCCTACCTATTTAAATTTTAGCCCAAATCGACCTCCCCAATTAACCCAATTTCAATCTCAATTTGACCAGCACAATTCCTAAATTACCCGCCCATGACCCAATTTGATCCAACCCGCCCGGCTCCCTAATAAATCCAGGCCGTTGATCAAAATGATCAACGGCCATGATCCCTCCATTTCTTTTTTAATTTACCACACCCCCTCAACCCTAAGTCATTTAACCTAATATGCTTCCTTTGAATCCCTTCACCCCCTCAAACTCTCTCGAACCTTCTCTGAACCCTAATTGTCTCCTACCACCTCCGCCGTGAAACCCACCAGAATCCATGGCTTCCCAGGCTGTGAGAGCCCTATACTCACCTCCCCTTGCTCTTACACATTGATCTCTGAAGATTCGAGGTTTGACCTCTAAGTTCTATACCCAGACCACCGTCAATTCGAGGTTTCACGGCCATCTTCAGCATTGCTCCGGCATATCAAGGTCGTTTGAGCCTGGTTCTGACCTCTCCGACTCAGATCGGTGGCCTTTCAAAGTCTTTATCATTTCTAGGGTTCTCTTGAAACCCTAACTCTCCGATGTTTTCTCCGATTTTCTTTAGATTCGTTGTGTATCTGTGCTCTCCTTGAGTTTTCAAGCGATGTCCCTAACTTTTCTTTTGAAAATTACTTTTTTAAAATCTTTCTTTCTGATCTAGGGTTTTCTGAAAAAATGTTTAAGTGTTTCTCTAACTTTCTTTCCCTTTTCTTTTGTGTATTTACCTCCACTGTGCTCCTATGTTTTATCTACCGCGTTCTTGTATGTTCTCCTATTGTGTTCTGTTCTTGTATGTTCTTCTACTGAGTTTCATACTCCGTTCTTGTATGTTCTTTTTAGTGTGTTTTATATGCTCCATACTTGTATGTTCTGCAACCATGTTTTCCGTATTGTGTGCTCATATGCTTTTCTATTATGTTCGTGTATTCTTATTCTACTATGTTCCAGCATGCTTCTCCTACTGTACTTTCCTGCTAAGTTCTTAAGTTTCCTTATTTTCCTTCTACTAAGCCCTATTTAAGTTTCTTCTGAAAAACTTCTGAAGTATGTTTACTGCTCCTATCAGTGTTTTCCTCTATTTTTCTTCGAGAGCTTCTACTATGTTTTGCCTGTTACCTTGATATCATGCTTTCTCATGAGTTTTGTTGTTGATAGAAGCATGCAATATGTTTCAGTTCTTCTATGAAACCTTTGAGCCTGCTTTAACCACTAGTCTTCTCATCTATGTACTTGATTCAAGGCGGAAACCCTAAAATTTAGGGGTTCTGCCAGGTTTATCATATATTTGATTGAACTAGGGTTTTATTTTAGAACCCCTAACTCTTCGAGTCTTTGAATTGAGTTTGGACTTCCTTATTTTCATATGATTCTGACCCTTTTTTGGATTTTTTCCGATTTTACAATGGCATGACAATTTTCTTTTGTACTTAACGTGTTTGTATACCCTTTATATGTGATGAATCTTTCTTTAAATAAAGGGTTTTCAGCTTGTGATTGATTCAAAATTCCTTTTAAATAGGTCTAATTGATTGTTTGCTGATTTCCCTTAAGTTAAAACCTTTTCCATCTTTCTGACTTGGTTCATTCATACAAAATCTCGGACCCTTTCAATTTACTGGTTGTTAATGATCTCCTTACCTTATTTGCACAAACCTTGTATTGTCAAAACCTTGTCCTTAAATAACTTTCATGTACGTACCCCTAATTGCCTACTTTGCACAAAGTGTTTGATTAATTTCTTTCCTTAAATGGTTTATACCCGTTTGAATCTGAATCCCTTAATTAAAGGGAGTCTTGTGCAATTGATTGACAATCAGTTCTTCAATTATTTTCTTACCTTATTTTCTCATGACTTTCACACTATAAAAGGCACAACCCTTTCTTCACAAACACACGATTTAACAATCCTACACTACACACTTTACAATTCAGAACTTCTTCTGCATTCATACTCACTTACATATATTAGTATTCTTGCTTCTTGTCTGCATTCTGACTTCCACAAGACTACTGCATTTTCTCTGCTTGTTTCTTTGAAACTTCTATGTCCTAATTTTAAGTTTTAGCATCACCACTGTCACGACCCAAAATCCACTAAGGGTCGTGGTGGAGCTGGACACCACTGTCAGGCAAGCCAACCAAGAATGCATAATCAAATTCTAGTTTTAGTATTTGCGGAAATCATTTTTCTTATACGTTAAATATTAAATAATAAAATTTTTACAGAAATGAATATAAAGTCGATAAAAGACTTAATACTGAATAATTCATAAATCCTCCCAGAAACTGGTGTCACAAGTGCATGAACATCTACTAATAAGGAAATAAAATACAACATCCGTCCGAAATACAGTGGATAGGAAATAAATACAATATGCTGAAAGCGATTACACTAGCTGCGGTCGCCTCGAATAATGCAACTCACCTAGTCCCAGAATCATCCGCACTGTTACGCCCAGTAGGCTGCTAGAGATACATATACATGTGCAATAAAAATGCACAGAAGTGTAGTATGAGTACGTAAATAACGTGTACTCAATGAGTATCCGGCCTAATCTCGAAGAAGTAGATACGAGATGGTCAACTTCGACACTTACTATAAGTCAATTAACAATATACTAAAAATGTGAGGAAATCATGAATTTATATAGTAGTTCTAATTCACGAAGCCGGAAACAGGTAAAACACCTTCAACAAATAATAAAGGATTTTTACGGTTTACTCTTCATTATCTTATCAATTTATATCAAGCCACGAAGGGCAAATTTCACATTTAAAATTCTCAAGCAACAATATAGCATGCGCAAATCACACCGAGGCGACGGCCCGATCAAACAGAAATAAACTGTGCACTTGTCGAGGGTCGACGGCGCGCCTATAGATGTATCTATTTAATTTGCCGAGGCGTTCGGCCCGTTCCAAAGTAAACACATAGAGACATTCAATCAAGAAGCTAACATGGGGCAATTATTCAAAGAAAGCTAATTCTCTTTTAACAATTTAAGAAAAGGAGGTTTGGATCTTGTTAGGAATTCATTTACTATTTTGATGTGGTTTAAGCAATTCAATGATCCATAAGATTACAAATATTCAAGGTATAGCATGCTTTTGGGTCCTAGACTACCCGGACAATAGCATAATAGTAGCTACACAAGGACTCTCGTCACCTCGTACGTACGTAGCCCCCGCAAATAGGAGCACATAATCAATTATTTCACCTATGGGGACAGTTCCCCCTTACAAGATTAGAAAGAAGACTCACCTTGCTCCGAAGATCCAAAATCGACATTCCACGCCCTTCTGAAGACTCGAATTGAAGCACAATGCTCCAAAACTAGCCTAAAATTATGTAAACCCATTAATATATGCTCAAACACTCATAATAATTCAATTTATATCAATTCCCAACTTCGCTCGAAAAGTCGATAAAAATGCCCCTCGGGCCCACGTGCCCGGATTCTGAAAATTATTGAAAATAAATATTACCCATAACTCATATGGTCTATATCCAAAAATTCATCCAATTTCGTCCATGAATCGACCCTCAAATCAAGGATTTACCATTTTTCAACTTTGGGGCTCAAAATCCCAATTTCTACCATCCAAACACAGATAAAAATTGAAACCAACAGAAATTATCAAGGATAAATATCAAAATAAAGGTCAGATATTTATACCCTTGTTGAGACGAGAACAACTCTGCAAAAATCAGCTCAAACGGAGCTCTAGAACTCAAGATATGCCCAAAATACTAAAATTCTCGGTTTAAAACACTGTCCAGGCGATATTCCTTCATCGCCTTCGCGGGAGACCTTCGCGTTCGTGAAGGGTAATTTTTCGCATTGACCGGTCAACCCAAAAATCTTTCTTCGCGTTCGCGGAACCTCTTTCGCGTTCGCGAAGAACAAATCTTCATACCAGAAACCAGCAATTCTTTCCGACACGGAAATGAGCATAACTCATTCATACGATGTCCAAATTCGACGATTCTTTTTGCTATGGCTCCGTAATTATGATACGGATCTAATGGTATAATAAAAACTTAATTTGTAGCTCATTTTCTTAATATGGTACCCTTTATGTCCAAAGAAACGATGTTGAAACGTCAAATAAGAGCGAGATACCACCGGAAACACACCCGATGCCCCGGGACCCGAACCAATCATACCAACCAGTCCCAAAACACATTACGGACTTGCTCGAGGCCTCAAATCATATCAAACAACGCTAAAACTACGAATCGACCTCCAATCCAAGCTTTATGAACTTTAGAATTTCAAACTTCTACTTTCGATGTTTAAACCTATCAAATCACGTCCGATTGACTTCAAATTTCGCACACAAGTCATATTCGACATTACTAACTTACTCTAACTTTCGGAATCGGAATCCGACGCCGATATCAAAAAGTCAAACTCTCGGTCAAACTTCTCAAAAACCTTCAAATTTCTATCTTTAGCCAAATGGCTCCAA
>MU709803.1:171777-227023 GCA_026770625.1 Nicotiana glauca
ACCATACGGAGCTATTCCCACACTCGGAATCCCAAACGAACATCGATAACACTGAAATGCACTTCAAGCCAAACTTAAGAAATTTCTTCCAAAATGCTAACTTCGACAATAGGCGCCAAAACGCTCCTGGGTTATCCAAAACCCAATACGGGCATACGCCCAAGTCCGAAATCATCATACGAACCTGCTGGAACCTTTAGATTCCGATTCCAAGGTCGTTTACTCAAAATTCCAATCCTAGTTCATTCTTTCAACTTTAAGCTTCCGAAATAAGAATTCACTTTCCAAATCAACTCTGGACTTCCCGTAATTCAATTCCGACCATGCGTACAAGTCATAATACCTGAAATGAAGTTGTTCATGGCCTCAGACTGCTGAACGGAGCGCTAGTACTCAAAATAACCGGTCGGGTCGTTACATTCTCTCCCACTTAAACATACGTTCGTCCTCGAACGTGCTGAGAACTTCTCTAGGGTGGTCTGAAATCGCTGTCTAACTTCTCATGTACCTTCCCGTGCTACCAAAACTCATTTGAGCATATTAGCTCGATTAATTCCAAAGATATTCCCTTTTATTCAACCAAATAAGCCTTAGAGCCCAATTCCAACATCCGGAACTCTATGCCCAACCTGTTTCCAGCATATGATCACCATATCAATTACTACACGATGTACCCAAACATGACTGCATATCTTAGCTGAATTCACACCTTGCATCACTTTACTCACCGGACCCCAATAACATTTTCTAATCAACTTAGTCGAAATCCTACTAATCTGATGCTCCCATTTCACCCCATGACAGACATAGGTCTTACTCCAACTCGTACAATACCGCCACGATGGGAGAGATGTGCAGAAATTCATAACCAACTGCCGAATCAACAATTCATTAGGTCTATACTCCTGTCAAGAACCATCACTGCATTCTGGGCCGAATAATGGCCTTAGCTCCTTAATGTACTTCATATACTCAGATTGCACGGATCTTAAAACCAATAATCTCGTCTCACCCAGTACGAACTACTCAAGCAATATGCCACCCCGGACATGATCAAAAGTCTCAATTGATGCCACAATGTGCCGATAGGCTACCGATTTGAACGCGATACAAGGAAGAAGAAAAATGAACTATGAAAAGGAGATCCAATTACCCCACTCGCGAATCATACCTGCGACGCGGGCAACATACTATACAGACACCCGATCACGAATCATACATGCGACGCGGGTTCACAGCTAATACGAGCTTTCCTCCGAAAAAATAGGAAAAGAAACAAATAAAGGCATATATATGGAACTGTGCTCAGCATCATACTGTTGCGGCGTGCAACCCGATCCAAATAACATACCCATGGCGGCGTGCCACCCGATCCATACATAGATCTCACATAAGGAGATGCACGTCGAGCTAAATTTGCTCATTACAATAAATACCGAGTTTCGGTCACAAGAACGCTAGGTGCATAATACCATCCCTGAGGGAGTAGATAGCGTTATAGGCTACAAAATTCAAGCACAACTGAGGTGCGATATACAATGTGAATCTCAAGAGCCATTTTGCTCATATAACATCATTTCTACGCGGATCCTCATCACATAAGCAATTCACCAAGACGTCTCACAACTCACACGGCGCAATACATCATTACATGAAATTGCTAACGATCACATAACACCCCCGACCATTCTTCCATAAGGAGCGATTTGCTGAAATGAACATAATTGGCCTGACATAGAGCCTATATCCACATTTAGATCCATCCACCGACCTTAAGTCGATCCTGATCGTATCAAACTAAGCCAATAACCCTTCGAAGGTCCATACTAATTTCCCTCTTCTCATAACACACAAGAACACCCGTCATAACCGGAGTACCCATCCACAATTCAGTAATTGAGTGCCCTCCAGGCATATATTCTCAACTTATCAGTTTCATCACAAATCTCCATACTGGGTTAAATCTTTAATCAATCAAGTGACCACATGTCACACTTATACAATCTTCCTATAGGACGTGCTCCCACAACCTTTCGAAACACATAATAGGTTCGTACATCCCAACCACCGGCCGCACTAACGCTAAAAAGCGATCAAGAATCATTAACCATGATACAAGCCCTTCTTACAGAATGCCTATCTCAGGTGACGCTAAAGATAATACCAACTTACTTTAAACATCAAAACTTCTTTCCTGCTCATCCGAGCTTGTGACATCCTTGTCCATACCGAACTGCGAGCTTGATTCTCACTTCAAATTCCATACTACTCACTGCACCTGACATGCCAATATAAGATAGAACACGACTCTTCATCATAACTCCGGAACCACTTATAGGTTAACATCTTGTCACATAAAAGCTTTTCACTGAACTCACTTCAGGGGAACATAGTAACACACAGGCGAATTCTCATGACCGTAGAATATGCAAATCTCTGAGTAGTGGTCAAAGCCACCATAACCCTTCCAGGATCTGCTTACACATAACAGGCCATAACAGAAGAATGCTTCTGAATTATATCAATTACGACAGACGACAAGCCTCACACGTACCGTCACAAATTACTTGCATAACTTGATCACGCTGAAGGAACTAATCACTGACACCAGTCTGCCAATTTAACTATGGCTAATAAATCTACCTTCTTCCAATTTATCCTTGATTGCCTTGGAGATAATACCACTCCATCCAACACATAACCTACTCCATCTGCACTTATCTCGAGTAACCACGAGACCATGTTGCCTCAAATCCCACGAACCATTTCATATCTCTCAAATGCTACACCGCAAGTTAAAATATCATAGAACATTCTGGGCACCTTCTCATAAGTTGCTACAAAGCTTGATTCTTAACTGTACTTATAGCCTCGAAATCATTAGGTACCATACTTTATCATTTGAATTTCACTAGGACCGCTGTTGAGAGACACCCGCTCTGACTTGTCCCCAAATATAATCAATTCCATAAATCTTCTAGAACATGGATGCCCCATTGGTGAAGCAGCTGGCAGAATCACTTCCCTGGGAACCCACATATCTACAAAGCACAATCATGAATCCTTCCCCATGTTCGAACATGGGCCAATAAGGCCAACGATAGCCCACTTTTAATAATTCCTTTGCTCAAATTACCACTTATGGTCTGTTCCCGTAGCTGAAATAGCCCATCGATATGCTAATACCCAGAAACCTCGCAAGTAGTTAACCATGCAACCCAATCATAAGCGGTGGGACTCTTCCACTTAGCATGAAGCCATTGTTCACAATCTGGAACTCACCGGAATTCCCTGTCTCTTGTTGACATAGCCTTACGCAATCAATCGCCAAAATTCTCGATATCTTACTATAGAAACCCAATTTTTATACCCTGAATCACTAGCAACATTCGCACGACCGACCCCTTTGCTGTATAACCAATAGAATTATTCGCAGAAGCCTCGCCAACCACGCGACCACTAACCTGCTCACAGGAATAACCCACTAGTAGAATTCACTCCCCAGCATCTTCCAACGCTGCTGCACGGGGTACAATCACTACGACATCAATAACCCATCCTAAGTCCGAGCTCACTCTCCAGCTGCACAAGTCCATTTACCCCTAGTGGACATCAATTAAATGTGTGGCAATATTCTTCCAATTAAAAGTTATGTTGTATCCTTCTTCGTTCAAGAAGCTCCGTCCCGTTATATCAAATCTCCTGCCGCATGATAGCCCATACTTCTAATTAACTCCGTAGGCTTCAATTGCCAGCCACTAAAATCCCAAATCATTCCAAACTCTCCTTAAGGTAGGTGGTCATCCCACTACAAAGCACATATGCGACTCCACCGCTCTCCCACTTTGGCGGAACTCATCCCCTTAATCGATTACTCGGCCTTTGGCCTCTTATACTCGGCCTTCCGAAAACTTTAACCACCGCCTAACACTTCCCATATGTCCTTCCTCACTTGCTGTCTTAAACAAAATCTATCTTCGTGGCACCTGAACCCACAATTGCTGCTAACTTAAACCTTTCCGAAGGTCATCTTTATCGAACCGTCAACATTAGAAATATTGATTCAATCCTGAACTACCGCATCCTGCGATATCTGACAGTTGTGTCTCCAATTCTATCTCACAATATCTTGCCCCAAAGGAGAATTGTAGAAGGTCATAACATCGACAAACTTAGCACGTTCAATTAGGACAACGACATCCCATCATAGAAGAAAACTCTACAATTCTTGCAAATACCAAGTCTCATTACTTCCACCAGCCCGCATCTGACCATCCTTAGTTCGATTGTCTTTCCCCTTCCGGGAATAAAATACTGAATCTCTTGATTATGCACTGAGTAAACCTCCCTTCAAGTCATTCACTGCCCCGACACGTAGGAAATCATCCTACCATCATATCACTACTACGCAACATTCGTTCATAAGCATCATGGCAACTTCTGCCAAATCTCAAAGCTCTCAAAAGTACCGCTGCTGATCCGAAACAACAGAATATCCTTCCACAAGGCGACGATAATAGCTCAAATAACCCCGCAGGGAGAAACACCCACACCACATTCGTAGTGCTATTAAAATTCTTCAACTCTTGATTGATAAAAAGCGCTTCGCGTCGCATAAGATTGAGTAGGAAGGAGACAAAGGCGTAAGCCTCACATGAATCAAATCGCACGATAAGGAATCAAGAAGGGAAGTACTACTAACAGTCCTGCAGCCTCTCGAGGATAAGTACAGACGTCTCTGTACCGATCCGCGAGACTCTACTAGACTTGCTCATGACTCGTGAGACCCTAGGAACCTAGTGCTCTAATACCATGTTGTCACGAATAAAAATCCACTAAGGGTCGTGGTGGCGCCGGACACCGCTGTCAGGAGCGCCAACCAAGAATGCATAATCAAATTCCAGTTTTAGTATTTGCGGAAATCATTTTTCTTATATGTTAAATATTAAATAATAAAAATTTTACAGAAATGAATATAAAGTCGATAAAAGACTTAATACTGAATAATCCATAAATCCTCGCAGAACCCGATGTCACAAGTGCATGACCATTTACTAATAAGGAAATAAAATACAACATCCGTCCGAAATATAGTGGACAAGAAATAAATACAATATGCTGAAAGGGATTACACTAGCTGTGGGTCGCCTCGAATAATGCAACTCACCTAGTCTCAGAATCATCCGCACTGCTACGCCCAGTAGGCTGCTAGCGATACATATACTTGTGCAATAAAAATGCACAAAAGTGTAGTATGAGTACGTAAACAATGTGTACTCAATAAGTATCCCGCCTAATCTCAAAGAAGTAGAGACGAGATGGTCAACTTCGACACTTACTAGAGGTCAATTAATAATATACTAAAAATGTGAGGAAATCATGGATTTATATAGTAGTTCTAATTCACGAAGCCGGAAACAGGTAAAACGCCTTCAATAAATAATAATGGATTTTCACGGTTTACTCTTCATTATCTTATCAATTTATATCAAGCCACAAAGGGCAAATTTCACATTTAAAATTCTCAAGCAATAATACAACATGCACAAATCACACCGAGGCAACGGCCCGATCCAACAAAAATAAACTGTGCACTTGCCGAGGGTCGATGGAGTGCCTATAGATGTATCTATTTAATCTGCCGAGGCGTTCGGCCCGTTCCAAAGTAAACACATAGAGACATTCAATCAAGAAGACAACATGGGGCAATTATTCAACTCTTTTAACAATTTAAGAAAAGGAGGTTTGGATCTTGTTAGGAATTCATTTACTATTTTGATGTGGTTTAACCAATTCAACCATCCATAAGATTACAAATATTCAAGGTATAGCATGCTTTTGGGTCCTAGACTACCCGGACAATAGCATAATGGTAGCTACGCACGGACTCTCATTACCTCGTGCGTACGTAGCCCCCACAAATAGGAGCACATAATCAATTATTTCACCTATGGGGACAGTTCCCTTTTACAAGGTTAGAAAGGAGACTCACCTCGCTCCGAAGATCCAAAACCGGCATTCCACGCACTTTCGAAGACTCGCATTGATGCATGCTCCAAAACTATCCAACAATTATGTAAACCCATTAATATATGCTCAAACACTCATAACAATTCAATTTATATCAATTCCCAACTCCGCTCGAAAATCGATAAAAATGCCCCTCGGGCCCACATGCCCGGATTCTAAAAATTATTGAAAATAAATATCAACCATAACTTATATGGTCTATATCCACAAATTCATCCAATTTCGTCCATGAATCGACCCTCAAATCAAGGATTTACCATTTTTCAACTTTGGGGCTCAAAATCCCAATTTCTACCATCCAAATACGGATAAAAAGAGAAACCAACAGAAATTATCAAGGATAAACATCAAAATAAAGGTCATATATTTACCCCCTTGTTGATACGAGAACAACGCCACGAAAATCACCTCAAACGGAGCTCTAGAACTCAAGATATGCCCAAAATACTAAAATTCTCGATTTAAAACACTGTCCAGGCGATATTCCTTCATCGCCTTCGCGGGAGACCTTCGCATTCATGAAGGGTAATTTTTTGCATTGACCGGTCAACCCAAAAATCCTTCTTCACTTTCGTGGAACCTCTCTTGCGTTCGCGAAGAACAAATCTTCATACCAGAGACCAGCAATTCTTTCAGACACAAAAATGAGCATAACTCCCTCATACGATATTCAAATTCGATGATTCTTTTTGCTATGGCTCCGTAATTATGACACGGATCTAATGGTATAATAAAAAATTAGTTTGGAGCTCATTTTATTGATATAGTACCCTTTATGTCCAAAAAAGGATGTTGAAACATCAAATAAGAGCGAGATACAACCCGAAACACACTCGATGCCCCCGAGACCCGAACCAATCATACTAACCAGTCCCAAAATACATTACGGACTTGCTCGAGGCCTCAAATCATATCAAACAACACTAAAACCACGAATCGACCTCCAATCTAAGCTTTATGAACTTTAGAATTTCAAACATCTACTTTCGAAGTTTAAACCTATCAAATCATGTCCGATTGATTTCAAATTTTTCACACAAGTCATATTCGACATTACAAACTTACTCCAACTTTCGGAATCGGAATCTGACCCTGATATCAAAAAGTCAAATCTCGGTCAAACTTCTCAAAAACCTTCAAATTTCTATCTTTAGCCAAATGGCTCCAAAATGACCTACGGACCTCCAAATTCACTTTCGATCGCGCTCCCAACTCCAGAATAAAAATTCCAATCCTAGTTCATTCTTTCAACTTTCAGCTTTTGAAATAAGAATTCTCTTTCCAAATCAACTTTGGACTTCCCCAAATTCAATTTCGACCACGCGTACAAGTCATAATACCTGAAATGAAGTTGTTCATGGCCTCATACTGCTGAATGGAGCGCTAGTACTCAAAACGACCGGTCGGGTCATTACAACCACAATGTGTTTACTTATAGCATTTGGTACTTATGTCTACTTTACTACTTATACAGATTTAAATACTTAAACTAGCATGTTGATTTATTTTTGCTTGTTTCTGTTATGAACCCCTATTCCCTATTCCATTTATGTGCTTTGAGTTACAGTTTGAAACATGGCAATATGCAAGTTATTTTCTATAGATTAAACTTGATCCCTTAGGGGATCCTAACCGCAAAACAATATATTCCAGTATGCTTATGGGTGTGCCAGTATCTCCCATTGTTAGTTATACCCATCAGCCTGCCCTTTACCTCTTGCAACTCCCCACTCACTATACCCCTATATGTGAATTGTTTCCTTTCCCCTTCCCCTTTTCAGAACTCTGCACTAGCACTCTCTCTTAGTTCCTAAGTTCTTCCCCATCCTGTGAGCCTTGCCTTGGGACCTTGAGTTCCCTCTGAACTTGGACACCTAAGGGTCGGCCCTTCCACACTGCACTTTGGCTTAATATGGTGATACATTTGGGTGTAAGCACTGCCTGGAGTTCTTATGAAACTCTTGGGGAACTCTGACATACCCAAGTGGTAGAAAGGCTTTGAAACATGATCTGTGGAGTTGGATTACTTCATACTTCAGACAGAAGTCTGAATCAGGCTCTCCTTGGTTGTAATTTTCAATTTCTGATGTATTTTCTTACTTTATTTTCTTTGGACTGTAATAACTTTGTAATAAACTTTTGAGGATGGTTAGTGAAAAGAGAGGGGTAACCATGAATGTAAAAGGGTAGATAACTTGCCTATAGGAATCTCTAATTTCAGTACTTTCTCATATAGCTACCATGCCTATATGATTTCTGCATTTTTCATGTAGTTACCATGCCTATAAGATTTTTGCATTTTTCATATAACTACCATGCCTATAAGATTTTTGCATTATTCATTTAATTACCATGTCTATAAGATTTTGCATCCTTCATTTAATTACCATGTCTATAATAACTTCAGCATTCTCATTTAGTTACCATGTCTATAAAAACTTCTGCATTCTCTTTTAGATACCATGACTATAGGGATCCTACACTTTCATATTGATATTATATCTATAGCTTCTGCACATGCACGTAGAAAATATGTCTATAGGTCCTTTCTGATTCTTGCATACCCACTTTTCACTAGGCAAACTTATCTATAGGTCCTAATAACCAAAAAATATAATCAGATATCATGCATCGCTTAGATATCATGTTGTAGAATTTTTGTATTCTTTAACCTCTATAACAATGTTTTAAGTTGGCAAACACATAGAAAGCATGCCTATAAGGGCTTTAATCAAATCTGAATCGTCTCACTCGTTGGTAAGTTTAAAACTATCATTAGTAATGCATTACTAATGGAAAAACTTGTGCTCTTCTAAAACTCGCTTTTAACTGGCAACTTTTCTTAATCAGTATGTATTCAATCTATTTCATTCTTTACTGAAATCAGTAGATATCAGGCCTATAGGAGCTTCGTCCAACACTTAGGCAATCCTTAGGATAAACTTTTAAACCAAATCAGATTTTATTAACTACAACCAGCAGGCAGGCCTGAGTCGAGCTTCGTATCTGAACTATGTAATAAATCAGTCTGCCTCAAATCTTTAAGTTTTAATTCGACCTTAAATAGTACTTGCAAGACATGCTAAACTATATGTGTTTGAGCCTTGTTATTTGTTTATATGCTCTCCCCCTAACTTGCTATATGTGTTTTGTTTGTCGCATTAGTATTTTTAACCTTTTGAAATCACAAATAAGCCCAACATCTCCTCCCTTTAGGATTAGTAATCCCAAATACCTCCAGGATTGATAGGTTTGGGGAAGGTAATAGCATGCAATAAGTAAACGAGACTATTCCACGCTTTAATACCTTAACGGGGTGAAAAAGGGTAGATATGGATATGATGACCATGCGATAACACCACGTGTAAGAGTGATTACCGGGTGTTGTGTGGGGTGATACATATTATTAATAAACCTAGGACCCCCATTCCCTTTGTTCTTCATTTCTTTTAAATCTTTTAAAAACGTTTCTTCTAAATCAACTCTCTTTAATGCTTTCCCAAATTTGTTTATTTTTATCCTTTATGTGTAAATCCCCTCTTATTTGAAGTCCTACTTGCCTGTATGTTATTTGCACCTTAAGTCACAACAATATCTTGGCCGGGAACCACACTAGTGGATTCTGAGGGGTGCCTAACACCTTCCCCTCAGAATAATTTCAAGCCCTCACCCTATCTCTGGTTATCCAAACAAAACCCTTCTTAGTGTCCTAATGCACTTAAATCATTAGGTGGAGACTCTTCAATTCTCTTAAACCTAATTCCCAAAATGGAACGAATTGTCCTTCCAAATGTCACAAACCCGGATTCCGCGAGGAAAAAGGGGGCGCGACAGCATGGCGACTATGCTAGGAATTTCTTTCAGGCTTTTACCATTTCAAGGTATTATTGTGACTTTACATTTCTTATATGCCTTTACTTGTTTTGAGCATTTAATTCCCTCTTCTACTATGAAACTGACTTGTTTTTTTGTTTCTTTTCTTTATTTCTTTTATTGCTTTCCTTTATTGCAATCCCGTATTACTGTTTTAAATTATTGTAATTATTATTATAAACGTGCAAATACGTGGCAACTTGTTTTAATTATTGCAACTGCATGTTTTCAACATCATATTCCACTCGTGCCAAATAAAATACCATAGCAATGCTTATAATGAGTAGTTGCGCCCTTCCAGTATTATCACCCCCTAAATCCGGAAAAGGCATATTTATGGTAAAACCAATCGATCAACGGTGTAGTCGACGGTTCCGCGCCTTTCCCTCTTGAGTTGTCCGCTCAAGGTTACCAGTCTAATACCCCATAGAAACCTTAATATATTTAATTGTGCATGCATCATGGTCAAACCTAGTTGAGTCAGTTATGTTGTCCGCATAATGACTCTTTAAGATAGCCTTGTCCAAAGTCCACTGGGTTATCCCAAAACCCAAACGGACACTACCACATTTTATGAATTTATTTGGAGAACTAAATGCTTCTATGCCAATTATTTATATTTAGTAGTCGAGTCTGGTGGGGGTAAGGGCCTAACCTTTTGTCTTGCAGAAATATGAAGCACGAAGTCCCCAGATTCGACATGGTCACCAATATCCATCCCAAACTACTAAGCTGGTGGAAGAATTTTCATTCCAGTGATCAGACGCTCATCCGGAAATATTTGGGGAACCTACCCTCTCTCTTGGAAATTCAACCCAACAACAAAATCATAGAAGTTGTTACTCTATTCTAGGATTGTGATAGGTCTGTGTTCCGCTTTGGAGACATTGAGATGACACCCCTGCTTGAGGAAATAGGAGAATTGGTTGGAATACCATGGGAAACTCCGGGTCTGTTAATGCCGAAAAACCGCAAAGGTAGATGTTTTCTCAAAATGATGGGTCTAAAGAAGAATCCAGACTTGACATTTTTGAAAGAGTCATGCATTCCATTTGACTACTTATACGAGAGGTACGGTCACAGCAAATCTTACCGTACTTATCCTGATGAGTTCGCCCGTATATCATTAGGGCATATCCACCAAAGGGTATTTGTCTTCATGTTCTGTTTCTTGGGGATGATAGTATTTTCGATAAAGAAAGCAAGGATCCATACCAGGCTAGCCATGATCACAAAAATTCTAATGGAGGGAATTGACGGACAACCATTCAGTCTTGTACCAATGATCATTGCAGAAATATACCGAGCCATGGAAATGTGTCAACAAAGAGCCAAACACTTTGAGGGTTGTCATCTGCTACTTCAATTATGGCTCATGGAATATCTCCAAAAGGGTGAGTACCGAAAGGAAATCTATCGAAGGGACTGGGACGATCGTATCGCTTTTCATCACCCAAAGTGAATGAATTATATGCCCAACATGTTCACCCAACCAGAGAACGCTAGAGAATGGGTCGAACTCTTCGAGAATCTGACTGAGGACCAAGTACAATGGATGTTCGAGTGGTTCCCAACCGAGGAGTTCATCATCCGATCCAGGGACGCACCTTTCCTGATACTAATCGGCTTAAGAGGAACATACCCTTACATACATCTTCGGGTTATGAGACAAGCGGGCAAGAAGCAGGTTATACCAAGGATCGACAAGATGAATCACTTTCGGGCTGACTTCCAGAATGATGATAGCCCTTACAAGTGCCAGGCTTAGCATATGTGGCATTGCAAGATTGTCTTAAGAAGGGACACCATTGAACCAGAAAGATACCATGCAGGTTGTGCTCCCTATTACTCAGGCTGGTTAGAGGAAAATCACAATGGTCTGGGTCAACCCGGGTTTGTTCGAGGTAACAGGATCATCGATGAAAAGGCTAAAGCACAGGTCAAGCACAACCATCCGTGAAAGAGAATTCGAGAATATGAAAGCGAGCACCGTGAGATACAGGAAGCCAATCAAAATCTAATTGAAGAGTGGAAGGATATGGCTGTCAGTGCCAATAAGCGATTGGTCTGTTTGGAGCAAGGTATAGTAGAGTTGGAAAAGAAGTTTCTGAAGAGGGTCGAAGATTGTCGGACTGCCGAAGGAAATGAAGATGGACATCTGGCGAGAGCCTACCTGCTGCTTGGACTGCGCGAGCTAGAGGAGCTGTTTGATGGAGCCAATGATGCCGAGTCTGGGGAAGGTCCCTCTGGGACCAAATAGATAGGAGTTTCAATTCTGCTTTATAAAATGTAATAAGGCCAATGACCACTAGCAACTTTTGTTTCTTGTTATTTAGTGTCGATTTGGGATTCGTCTACTTTTTATCAATGAAATGAGGCATTTAGCATCCTAAGTTCTCCAAATCAACTTGTCGCTAGGCCTACCTCGGGCACAACGAGGCTCCCA
Organism: Nicotiana glauca; assembly: GCA_026770625.1. NCBI lineage: Eukaryota > Viridiplantae > Streptophyta > Magnoliopsida > Solanales > Solanaceae > Nicotiana > Nicotiana glauca. Next base: position 184,127 of record MU709803.1, read on the forward strand.
AATTAGGACATGTTTTACATTCCCGCACTATGTGTTTAAATATTGCAATATTTTTTTTATAATCCTCACTAACTTGCTACCTTTTTGTTTATTTCCCCTCCCCAAAAGGTTAGTTTGTGCACTCTGGCATGATCATCATAAGCAGAAGGGCACATCTCAATAACTGGACCGTCAAAACCACCAGAGCCCGGCGAGCCTCGGGATAGCAAGGCTGAACAAGCATCATGCATTATTTTTATTTTACTAGTTGACTTTCCTTTTGCATTTTTATTTTCACAAGAAAGAGCTCCAATGTTCAAAAATAGTTATGGAATTTATCAAAGCATTTTAGTTTTCTTATAAATCTTACTCTTATTATTTTCTCTCATTACTTTACTTATACAGCATTACTATTACATATCTTGATGAAACAATGACTGTGACATGCAATGAGACAACGCGACAAACAGAAATAGACTCAGAGGAAGATGATATACCGGAAGAGATTGTTAAAGAAGTTGAGAATTTTGAGAATAGACCTAAGTCTAACCTAGACGAGACTGAGATTTTTAACATGGGAAATGCAGAAAACATCAAAGAAACACGAATCAGCGTTTATTTGTCACCATCAGAAAAGGAAGAATACATAGAGTTTCTAAGAGAATATGAGGACATATTCGTCTGGTAGTACGACGGAATGACTGGTCTGAGTACATCTATTATGGCTCACAAATTGCCAACCGGTCCAACCTGTCCGCCGGTAAAACAAAAGCTCAGAAAGTTCAAGCCGGATATGAGTTTGAAAATCAAGGAAGAAGTCACTAAGAAGATCAAGGCTAAGGTTCTCAGGGTAGTAGAGTATCCAACATGGTTAGCCAACATTGTGCCGGTACCGAAGAAGGACGGGAAGGTTAGTGTCTGTGTTGACTACCGGGATCTCAACCGGGCTAGTGCAAGGGACGACTTCCCCTTGTCGAACATACATATCCTGATGGACAATTGTGCCAAGCACGAGTTGCAATCATTCGTAGATTGTTTTGCGAGGTATCATTAGATCTGAATGGATGAAGAAGATGCTGAGAAAATGGCTTTCATTATGCCGTGGGGAATGTACTGCTATAAAATGATGTCGTTTGGGTTAAAGAATGCAGGGGCCACCTACATGAGGGCCATGACTAATATTTTCCATGATATAATACACAAGGATATCAAAGTATATGTAGATGATGTTATCATCAAGTCCAAGAAAGCCATTGATCACATGGAAGATTTGAGGAAGTTTTTCAACAGACTGAGAAGATACAACCTGAAACTGAATCATGCGAAATGTGCATTCAGGGTTCTTGCTGGAAAATTGCTTGGGTTTATTATGAGTCGTCGGGGAATAGAACTAGATCCATGAAAGATCAAAGCTATTCAAGAATTGACACCGCCAAGGAACACGAAGGACGTAATGAGTTTCTTTGGGAGACTTAACTACATCAGCAGGTTCATAGCACAATCTACAGTTATCTATGAGCCAATCTTCAAGATGTTGAAAAAAGATGCCGCCACCAAATGGACTGATGACTGCCAAAAAGATTTTGACAGAATCAAGGAATACTTGTCAACACCACCGGCCTTAGTCTCTCCTGAACCAGGTAGACCTCGGTTACTCTATATCGCAGTGTTAGATGGTGCCTTCGGTTGCATCCTGGGGCAGCATGATGAAACAGGAAAGAAAGAACAAGCCATTTATTACCTCAGCAAAAAGTTCACTCCGTACGAGGTCCGGTATTCTCTGTTAAAACACCTGTTGCGCTCTAAATTGGGTGGCCCAGAAGCTGGGGCACTACTTATGTGCCTATACTATATATCTCATATCAAGGATGGATCCCTTGAAGGACATCTTTCAGAAGCCCATGCCCACTAGTAAGCTAGCCAAGTGGGAAATCCTGTTGAGTGAATTCAACATTGTCTACGTGACTCTGAAAGTAATCAAGGGACAGGCACTAGCAGATCACCTTGCTGAAAACCCCGTGAACGGAGAATACAAACCCCTAAAAACGTGTTTTCCTGACGAAGAGGTGTCATTTATAGGAGAAGACATTGCAGAATTCTATGCTGGTTGGAGAATGTTTTTCGACGGAGCAGGGAATTTCAAAGGAGTCGGCATAGAGGCAGTCCTAGTATTAGAAATCGGTCAGCATTATTCGGTGTCTGTCAAACTCAGGTTCCCGTGCACCAACAATATGGCCGAGCACGAAGCCTGCATATTAGGGCTCAAAATGGCCATTGACATGAACATCCAAGAGTTTCTAGTAATTAGGGACTCAGACCTACTCATACATCAAGTACAAAGAAAATGGGCGACAAAGAACTCCAAGATACTCCCTTATCTGCACCATGTGCAGGAGTTGAGAAAGAGGTTCACAAAGACAAAGTTCCAGTATGTTCCCAGAGTTCAGAATGAGTTTGCTAATGCATTGGCTACCCTATCGTCCATGATACAGCATCCAGATACGAACTTCATTGATCCTACTTCGGTGAAGATCCATGATCAGCTAGCTTACTGTGCTCATGTTGAAGAAGAAGCAGATGGAAAACCTTGGTTTCATGACATCAAGGAATATTTGGCAAAAGGAGAGTACCCAGATCTTGCAAATGCTCCTCAAAAGCGCACACTTCGAGGATTGGTCAACAATTTCTTTCATAGCGGAGGAATCCTATATAGGAGGACTCCTGATTTGGGACTATTAAGGTGTGTCGACACCAAGGAAGCATCTAAACTGCTAGAAGAATCCATGCTGGGACCTGCGGTCCGCATATGAATGGTTTTGTCTTAGCCAAGAAGATACTCTGGTCCGGTTACTTTTGGATGACTATGGAAACGGACTGCATCCAGTACATCCGAAAATGCCACCGCTGCTAGATACATGCAGACATGATAAAGGTACCTCCAATTGAGCTTAATGCAACAAGCTCACCATGCTTGTTCACCGCGTGGGGAATGGACATTATTGGACCAATCGAACCTGCCGCTTCCAATGGGCACAGATTCATCCTAGTGGCAATTGATTATTTCACCAAATGGGTTGAAGCAGTATCCTACAAAGCAGTGACTAAGAAGGTCGTGGCAGACTTTGTCCGCAACCGCATCATTTGATGATTCAAGATTCCGGAATCAATCATCACTGATAACGGTTCCAACCTCAACAGTGACTTGATGAAAGCTATGTGTGAGACCTTCAAGATCAGGCACAAGAATTCTATAGCCTACAGGCCCCAGATGAATGGAGTCGTAGAAGTCGCTAACAAAAACATCAAGAAGGTACTAAGGAAGATGATAGAGAAGCATAAGCAGTGGCACAAGAAGCTATCATTTTCTTTATTGGGGTATCGCACCACCGTCCGCACATCAACCGACGCAGCCCCTTATATGATAGTTTATGGTACAGAGGCAGTCATTCCTGCCGAAGTATAAATTCCTTCCTTAAGTATCATACAAGAAGCTGAGCTCAACGACGCAGAATAGGTGAGAAGTCGCTACGAGTAGCTGGCTCTTATAGATGGAAAAAGAGTGAATGCGATTTTCCACGGTCATCTTTATCAGAACAGAATGTCCAAAGCCTTCAACAAGAGATTCAAACTAAGACGATTCACACCAGAGTAGCTGGTGTTAAAGAAAATTTTCCCGCATCAAGATGAAGCCAAAAGGAAATTCTCTCCCAATTGGCAGGGTCCATACATGGTTCATCAGGTTCTGACAGGAGGATCCCTTATACTTGCAGAAATGGATGGAGAAGTTTGGCCAAAGCCAATCAACTCAGATGCAGTCAAGCGCTACTATGTGTAATCTTACATTTTCCCATATGATGTAATTTGAACTACGTCTGACTTGATTCCCGTTTAAGAGGGGATACGTAGGCATCCTTATGGGTTCGGTCACAATTCAATAAAATTTTCATTTCCCCCCGCAATTGGAAACTGGGGCAGAATTTTAAGGAGGACCCTCGAAATTTTGAAGTAACTTCAGCCGATCATCGCAAGCAATCATCAGAAGCAGCATCTCAGTAAATTGGGGCAGAATTTTGAGGAGGACCCTCAAAATTCCGAAGCAAGAGAGGTTGCAATATCCTGAACCACGTCATAATCGTCGGTTCATCTAAAAAATATTTCTTAAATATATACTTATGTCATATCTTTACAAACTCATGCATGTTTATTATCGAAATCGCTTTGTTCAGCAACGCTACCCCTATGATATGTAATGTGTCATTAGATCAAAGCCGAACAGGGCAAGCAAAGTCAGCGGGGACATGAACTAACCTTTCCCCTTTACAAAACTCATGATTTTGCTTTGGATTCAGGCACCCAAGTTGCGAAATCATATATTATACACTCATATTGTTCAGGAATACAACTCTCAGAAATGTCACACCTATTCACAGTTGCTATTCACATACAATATCCCCAGCAACCACAACATCACAATCAGCTATCAGCTATCAGCTAAGAAATTTTATTACTATTCGCCTTTTATCTCTTGCATAAGGCTACCATTCTGCCTTCCGAGATTAAGCTCTACCTCCATATGCATTTCCTGCATTACATAAGGTTACCATTCTGCCTTCCGAGGTTAAGCTCTACCTCCATCTGTATTTCCTGCATTGCATAAGGCTACCATTCTACCTTCTGAGGTTAAGCTCTACCTCCATATGCATTTCCTACATTGCATAAGGCTACCATTCTGCCTTCCGAGGTTAAACTCTACCTCCATCTGCATTTCCTATATTACATAAGGCTACCATTTTGCCTTTCGAGGTTAAGCTCTACCTCTATCTACATGGATGAAATATCGCCACCTTTATTTCCATCTGCATGGCTGAAATATCGCCACCTCTATTTACATTTCGCATGGCTGCAATATCGCCACATCTATTTACATTTCGCATGGTTGAAAGATCACCACCTCTATTTACATTTCGCATGGCTAAAATATCGCCACCTCTATTTACACTTGCATGGATGAAAGATCACCACTTTTATTTACATCTTGCATCAGCTGAAAGATCGCCACCTTTATTTACATCTTGCATGGCTGAAAGATCGCCACTTTATTTACGCTTTCATGGGCTGAAAGATCGCCACCTACTGCATCTCATGGGCTAAAAAAATGCCAAATTATCTGAAGGTGTCATTGTTCGAAGGCATCATTCTCATAGCCCGAGAATGCCATGTCATGGCCTAAGATCCCTTTAATCTCTTGCATATCATTATTCAAAAGCATCATCATTCGGAGGCATCATTCTCATAGCCTGAGAGAATCATTTCATGGCCTGCGAATCCTTTATTATATGCTTCATGGCCCAAGACATCATGGTCTGAGGACGTCATCCTAACCGCCCAAGGACAGCATTCATGGTCCAACGGGAAATTGCATCATATTTAATTTTTTGCACAATATACACTTGTATTGATTATTTTTAGGTAAACCAGCAAGCAATGGCCAGCTCAGCAGGAGCGATCCCGGTCCAGTTCCCGCAGTCCTATTAGACTATAACCATCCATCTCAGCCTGAATATCGCGTCCGTTCTTGAATAATCCTGAACTACATATGGCCTGATTCCTGTAAGACTAGGGATATGTAGGTAGCTCAGGAACAAAGCACATTCAAAGTCTTCAAACCATTCCGTTCGGTCAAATTGGCCATCACATCTTTACCCGATAACTCTTTCATCCTTCCCGGGTAAAGAGGAGCAGTTGTTGATACCAAATTTTTTCCTTGTATATTTTTATATGCAAAATACTTTCAAAGTAGAATATGTATGCATATATAAGTGTGTCCAAATGTTTTTAGTGTTTTTCCTAATTTTTAAAAGATTTTTAAATCAATTTATTGCCATATTTTAGCGATAAAAAAACCAATAAATATTCCTCAAATTATTATTTTGGTGATTAATTTATTTTATTCTCATATTTATCCCAAAATATAGCTAAGGTAATTTTTGCACATTTTCACAAATTTATTTAGTATTTTTAAAGCTAAATTGCATATAATTGCAATATTAGCCTATTTTAAGAATTAATTGTATTTATAATTATAAATTTGATTCCAGTATTCTTAATTTAATATTTACATATAAGTACTTAAATTGGTACCTTTAATTTATTTTCAGAAATTATTTTACTATTTTTATAAAATAAAAGGGAAAAATGGCTATTTAAATACTAGCCCTACCTATTTAAATTTTAGCCCAAATCGACCTCCCCAATTAACCCAATTTCAATCTCAATTTGACCATCCCAATTCCTAAATTACCCGCCCATGACCCAATTTGATCCAACCCGCCCGGCTCCGCAATAAATCCAGGCCGTTGATCAAAATGATCAACGACCACGATCCATCCATTCCTTTTTTAATTTACCAAACCCCCTCAACCCTAAGTCATTTCACCTAACATGCCACCTTTGAATCCCTTCACCCCCTCAAACTCTCTCGAACCTTCTCTGAACCCTAATCGTCTCCTACTACCTCCGTCGTAAAACCCGCCGAAATCCATGGCTTCCCAGGCTGTGAGAGCCCTATACTCACCTCCCCTTGCTCTTACACACCTGATCTTTGAAGATTCGAGGCTCGACCTCAAAGGTCTGTACCCAGACCACCGTCGATTCGAGGTTCCACGGCCATCTCCGGCCTTGCTCCGACGTATCAAGTTTGTCTGAGCCTGGTTCCAACCTCTCCGACTCAGGTCGATGGCTTTTTAAAGCCTTTCTCATTTCTAGGGTTCTTTTGAAACCCTAACTCTCCGAGGTTTTCTCCGATTTTCTTTATATTCGTTGTGTATCTGTGCTCTCCTTGAGTTTCAAGCGATGTCCCTAACTTTTCTTTCGAAAATTACTTTTTTAAAATCTTTCTTTCCGATCTAGGTTTTCTGAAAAAATGTTTAAGTGTTTCTCTGACTTTCTTTCCCTTTTCTTTTGTGTATCTATCTCTACTGTGCTTTTATGTTTTATCTACCACGTTCTTGTATGTTCTCCTATTGTGTTCTGTTCCTGTATGTTCTTCTACTGAGTTTCATACTCCGTTCTTGTATGTTCTTTTTACTGTATTTTATATGCTCCATGCTTGTATGTTCTGCTATCATGTTTTCCGTATTCTGTGCTCATATGTATTTCTATTATGTTCTTGTATTCTTCTTCTACTATGTTCCAACATGTTTATCCTACTGTACTTTCCTGCTAAGTCCTTAAGTTTCCTTATTTTCCTTCTACAAAGCCATGTTTAAGTTTCTTCTGAAAATACTTCTTAAGCATGTTTACTGCTCCTACTAGTGTTTTCCTCTATTTTTCTTCGAGTGCTTCTACTGTGTTCTGCATGTTACCTTATCATGATTTCTCATGAGTTTTGCTATTGATAGAAGCATGCAAGAGGTTTCAGTTCTTCTATGAAACCTCTGAGCCTGCTTCAACCACTAGTCTTCTTATCTATGTACTTGATTCAAGGCGGAAACCCTAAAATTTGGGGGTTCTGCCAGGTTTATCATATATTTGATTGAACTACGGTTTTATTTTAGAACCCCTAACTCTTCGAGTTTTTGAATTGAGTTTGGACTTCCTTGTTTTCATATGATTCTGACCCTTTTTTGGATTTTCTACCAATTTTACAATGGCGTGACAATTTTCTTTTGTACTTAACGTGTCTGTATGCCCTTTATATGTGATGAATCTTTCTTTAAAAAACGGCTTTCAGCTTGTGATTGATTCAAAATTCCTTTTAAATAGGTCTAATTGATTGTTTGCTGATTTTCCTTAAGTTAAAACCTTTTCTATCTTTCTGACTTGGTTCATTCATACAAAATCTCAGACCCTTTCGATTTACTGGTTGTTAATGATCTCCTTACCTTATTTGCACAAACCGTGTATTGTCAAAACCTTGTCTTTAAATAACTTTCATGTACGCACGCCTAATTGCCTACTTTGCACAAAGTGTTTGATTAATTTCTTTTCTTAATTGGTTTATACCCATTTGAATCTGAATCCCTTAATTAAAGGGAGTCTTGTGTAATTGATTGACAATCAGTTCTTCAATTATTTTCTTACCTTATTTCCTCATGACTTTCACACTATAAAAGGCACGACCCTTTCTTCACAAACACACGATTTAACAATCCTACACTACACATTTTACAATTCAGAACTTCTTCTGCATTCATACTCACTTACATATAATAGTATTCTTGCTTTTTGTCTGCATTCTGACTTTCACAAGACTACTGCATTTTCTCTACTTGTTTCTTTGAAATTTGTATGTCCTAATTTTAAGTTTTAGCATCACCACAATGTGTTTACTTAAAGCATTTGATACCCATGTCTACTTTACTGCTTCTGCTGATTTAAATACTTAAACTAGCATGTTGATTTCTTTTTGCTTGTTTCTGTTATGAACCCTTATGCCCTATTCCCTTTATGTGCTTTGAGTTACAGTTTGAAACATGGCAATATGCAAGTTATTTTCTATAGATTAAACTTGATCCCTTAGGGGATCCTAACCGCAAAACAATATATTCCAGTATGCTTATGGGTGTGCCAGTATCTCCCATTGTTAGTTATACCCATCAGCCTGCCCTTTACCTCTTGCAACTCCCCACTCACTATACCCCTATATGTGAATTGTTTCCTTTCCCCTTCCCCTTTTCAGAACTCTGCACTAGCACTCTCTCTTAGTTCCTAAGTTCTTCCCCATCCTGTGAGCCTTGCCTTGGGACCTTGAGTTCCCTCTGAACTTGGACACCTAAGGGTCGGCCCTTCCACACTGCACTTTGGCTTAATATGGTGATACATTTGGGTGTAAGCACTGCCTGGAGTTCTTATGAAACTCTTGGGGAACTCTGACATACCCAAGTGGTAGAAAGGCTTTGAAACATGATCTGTGGAGTTGGATTACTTCATACTTCAGACAGAAGTCTGAATCAGGCTCTCCTTGGTTGTAATTTTCAATTTCTGATGTATTTTCTTACTTTATTTTCTTTGGACTGTAATAACTTTGTAATAAACTTTTGAGGATGGTTAGTGAAAAGAGAGGGGTAACCATGAATGTAAAAGGGTAGATAACTTCCCTATAGGAATCTCTAATTTCAGTACTTTCTCATATAGCTACCATGCCTATATGATTTCTGCATTTTTCATGTAGTTACCATGCCTATAAGATTTTTGCATTTTTCATATAACTACCATGCCTATAAGATTTTTGCATTATTCATTTAATTACCATGTCTATAAGATTTTGCATCCTTCATTTAATTACCATGTCTATAATAACTTCAGCATTCTCATTTAGTTACCATGTCTATACGAACTTCCGCATTTCCATTTAGATACAATGACTATAGGGATCCTGCACTGTCATATATATATTATGTCTATAGCTTCTGCACATGCAAACTTATCTATAGGTCCTAATAACCAAAAAATGTAATCAGATATCACACATCGCTTAGATATCATGTTGTAGAATTTCTGTACTCTTCCACGTCTATATCAATGTTTTAAGTTAACAAACACATAGAAAGCATGCCTATAGGGGTTCTAATAAAATCTCAATCGCCTCACTCGTTGGTAAGTTTAAAACAGTCATTAGTAATGCATTACCAATGGCAGAACTTGTGCTCTTCCAAAACTCGCTTTTAACTGGAAAATTTTCTTAATCGGTATGTATTCAATCTATTTCATTATTTTCTGAAGTCAGTAGATATCATGCCTATAGGAGCTTCGTCCAACACTTAGGCAAGCTTAGGATAAACTTGTAAACCAAATCAAATTTTATTAACTACAACCAGCAGGCAGGCCTGGGTCGGGCTTCCTATCTGAACTATGTAATAAATCAGTCTGCCTCAAATCTTTAAGTTTTACTTAGACCTTAAACAGTATGTGCGAGACATGCTAAACTATGTGCGTTTCTCTGATTTAAAGGAGATCTGTCTGAGCCTTGTTATTTGTTTATATGGTCTCCCCCTAACTTGCTATATGTGTTTTATTTGCCGCCTTAGTATTTTTAACCTTTTGAAATCACAAATAAGCCCAACATCTCCTCCCTTTAGGATTAGTAATCCCAAATACCTCCGAGATTAATAGGTTCGGGGCAGGTAATAGCATGCAATAAGTAAATGAGACTATTACACGCTTTAATACCTTAACAGGGTGGGAAAGAGTAAATATGGATATGATGACCACGCGATAACACCACGTGTAAGAGTGATTACCGGGTGTTGTGTGGGGTGATCCATGTTATTAATAAACCTAGGACCCCCTTTCCTTTTGTTCTTTGTTTCTTTTAAATCTTTAAAAGACGTTTCTTCTAAATCAACTCACTTTAATGCTTACCTTATTTTGTTTATTTCTATCCTTTATGCGTAAATCCCCTCTTATTTGAAGTCCTACTTGCCTGTATGTTATTTGCACCTTAAGTCACAACAATAGCTTGGCCGGGAACCACACTAGTGGATTCTGAGGGGTGCCTAACACCTTCCCCTCGGAATAATTTCAAGCCCTTACCCTATCTCTGGTTATCCAAACAAAACCCTTCTTAGTGTCCTAATGCACTTAAATCATTAGGTGGAGACTCTTCAATTCTCTTAAACCCAATTCCCAAAAGGGAACAAATTGTCCTTCCGAATGTCACAAACCTGGATTCCGCGAGGAAAAAGGGGGCACGACACTAATCTAATTAATGAAATTAATACTTTAAATTGCCTTTCAAAACTCAAAAACTTAGTCTAGGAAGTTTATACCATTTTCACCCAATTTTCAAACTCAAATCCCTAATTAAAGGGTGGAATCAACTATAAATTAATGAGATATAACCATAAAGGAGTTAAAAATTGTTACCCGCAAGCTTACTTTGAAAACCCTCGAAATATTTCCTCAATCCGAGCTTTCTAGATTCAACAATGGATAATAAAATCAAATCCGAACTTAGCCTTTTCTGCCCAGCGATTTCGCATCTACGGGCCTATAATCGCACTTGCGACTCCGCACCTGTGAAAATTTCATCGCGGGTGTGGAATTATATTAATCCCCTGGGTCCGCATCTACGAGAGGTGCGCCGCACCTGCGGATACGCTCCTGCGACCAAGGAGCCGCACCAGCGACCTCACCGCTCCTGCGCACCATCCTACCACAGAAGCGGGGCCGCTTCTGCAAAAATATATATGCACTTGCGCTTCCATCCTGGGCTTCCCAAATCCACTTATGTGATCTCTCCTTCACACCTGTGTGGTCGCACCTGTGGCCAACCCCACCGCAGGTGCGATGACACCAGAAGTTGAAGACTTCAGCAGTTGCACAGCTCCAAATTTCGATCTGTTAAGCATCTGAAACTCACTCAAGGCCCCTGGGACCTCAACCAAACGTACCAACAAGTCCTAAAACAACATACGGACTTAATCGAACCCTCAAATCACATCAAGTAACACTAAAAAACTGAATCACCCTCCAATTCAAACTTAATGAATTTTGAAACTTCAAACTTCTACAACCGATGTCGAAACCTATCAAAAGACATCTGATTGGCCCCAAAATTTGCACACTAGTCATATTCAACATTGTGGACCTACTCCAACTTCCGGAATCGAAATACGACCCTGATATCAAAAAGTCCACTTCAAAATCTCCAAAAACTCAACTTTCATCATTTCAAGCCTAAATCAACTACAGACCTCCAAAATACAATGTGGATGCGCTCCTAAGTCCAAAATCATCCAATGGAGCTAACGGAACTGACAAAACTCCATTCTGGGGCATTCTTCACACAGTTCCAACTACGGTCAAAATCTTAGAACATAAGCTTCCGTTTTAGGTACTAAGTGTCCCAAAACACTCCAAAACTAAAAACAAAACCTGCCGGCAAGTCACATCAGCAGAAAAAGGTATGGGAAGGCAGTAAATAGGAGATCGGGGCTATAATTCTTAAAACGACCGGCTGGGTCATTACATTATTTGAATTTTTTTGTTGTTGTTGTTGTTTTGTTAGCATAAGTATTTTATTTTGTAAATTAATTGGATGTTTCATATTAAACTATTGAGTATATTTCTTTCACATTTTCACCAAGAATAGGTTCAAGGGAGGATATAGCTAATTGGTTCTAGACACATTACAAGGCCTATTAATAGATAAATGCGGGTTGCGAATTTATCAAAGCTCGCTATAAAAAAATATGCTATTAGAATAAAAGAAAAATTATAATAGAGTGTGATGAGTCACGAACTAATTCCAGAATCGTTACAATATTAAAAAAAAATAAAAATATACAAATATATATCTCGAAGCTAAAATAGACAAAATAATTAAAATACTCTAAAACGCTAGAAAAACTTTAGTGTACTTTAAATTTTAGGTCATGTGTTCATACCCGAGCCTTGAATTGTTATGCTTAAGTAATAAAAGGATCATGTGTGCATTCCCGTGTCTTGATATCTTTAAATTTAAAATAGTTATGTTATGACCATGTGTAGATTTCATACATTGGTTTGACATTCAATTTTAAAGAAGTACCTTGTGTGCATGCAACATCTAGGTCAAAATAACAAATAAAATATAATAATTAATTAAGTGGTAATAAGAAAATTATAATCAATAAAATACATGAATAGTCAAGAACTAATTTAAGCCGGACATTAGTCGATCGAAGCGACCGTGTTAGAACCCCGAGACTCGAGGGGAGCCCTACACATTCCTCTCGGTCAACAGAATGTTTTAGTTAGTCTTCTTTTTTGTAGACCATAAATTAGGAGTCAAACCTTCCATTTGATGAGGGATTCAAATAAAAGGTGACTTGGAACACTAAAACTCCATTCCAAGTGGCGACTCTAAGTAATAAACAATCCATTTTCAAAACGTTACTTTAACTGAAAAAACTCTTTTAACTCAACCTCGTAATAGGGTTGTGTGGGAAAAAAGAGGTGATAACTCTGGTTACTCCGCTGGGGAAAATTAATAAGAATTCGATCTTTGTACATTGATTTTTGTTTGACTTTTATCAGGTTAAGGATATTATTATGTTTGGGAGCCTAATGTGCTATTTATCGCTTATTTACCGCTTTAATATTTATTTGAACTATGATATAAACTGTATCCTCTCTCGCACCCCTCTGAGTCTTCTAATAGGTAGTTATGTTGTGTTTTCCTACCAGCATCACAAAATTTTTATCTGAGATAAAGTCAGTTAGCCTACCAGCTTCTGGTGAAGGATTTAGTCACACATATTTAGGTGGGACAGTTGTTAGCTAGCCAGTGTTGTTCTACTACTGGTGACGCTTGACGTTGCTCGGCTCGGATTGTCCGCCCGGGTAAGCCAAGTCAAGATGCCATTTTCTTTAGGATTTGAAAACTTATAAGAACAAGCCACAAGCAACGTATATCCCTAGAAGGCTATGTTTTATTTACATCATGTGTATTGGACTTAGCGGGATTCGGCACAGAGGTCGAGCCCGTCTAGACATGTTCAAATTTTTAGACCAGCATATTCATTTTTCTATGCTATATATAATACTATTTGGTAGGCTTTGCTCAAATGGTGACGGGCTTTAGAATAAATTAATTGCACAAAGGGGAGAGAAAGAGAAAATTTCCTCCAAGTCTTCATAAAATGTCCATTTTTAAAATAATAATAAAATAAAATTTTGGAGTGCTCTCGTGTGTAAAATCATAATTTTCAGAATATTTTTTTTACCGAATTACGCGGTTCTGATTCTCACCGGATATGAGATACGTAGGCAACCTTCATCGGGTCAAGTCTAAAAATATTTTCTTTTAATTCTTCTTAAAATCCAAAAATATTTTTGTTGTTCTTCAGAAGTTTTTCTTTAGAAAGTTAAAAAGAAAAATTAAAATTCAAAATTATTTTCTTTTTTTCTCTAGAAGTCTTTTCTTTCATAAATTCAAAATAAATGTCCAAAATCCCAAAATATGTTCTTTATTCTTTGGAAGTCTTTATTTCGAAAATTCGCCTAAAAAAATCAAAATTCAAAAATATTTTCTTTCTTGTGTAGAAGTCTTTCTTTCAAAAATTTAAAAAAAAATCCAAAAAATATTTTCCTTCTTAGGAGCTTTCATCGGTCTGAATTGTATAAGAGTAAGAATTAGTTTATTTACTTTATTCTTGATTCTCCTTAACTACGTAATGATTTGCTTCATGTTCAACATGATACGTAGGCAACCTCCAATGGGTTCAGTCAAAATTCTCTTAAAACCACAAAAGAGTAATCTTCATAATGTGTCAGTTGCAAATCAAGTGTCCATATCCATAACAAGTAACCCATTGTAGCAACCTGGATTCAGTGCGAATGTTATCCTTCCCATTATCCCTAGTATCTCCATTCCACGCCCTCCAACCGCACCTCTTAGAAATGAGCCCTATACTGTATCCATTGTCTATAATTTCATTGTCCCTCGACCAGATCTTGCTCAAAAGTCCAACAATGATCCATAACTGAATGCTCATGATGCCCAATTGAGATTAAAAACAAGACAAGTATATGGAATAAGAGGAATTGAACAGAAAAATGACGAGCTTGGAACAAACCATGAGAAACATACAGGGTTTGAGAGTCCACAAGAGTGTTTAGTTCAACGATCTATGCATGTTCCCCCACGTTCATTTGCCACCCTGCTTCAAGACCCCTAAGTTTGACAATTATGATGGAAATGGTGATCATTTGGCCCATTTGATCAGGTATTGTAACCAATTGAGGGGAGTGGGAGGCAAACAAGAATTAATCATGGCCTATTTTGGGAAAAGTTTGACAGGAATTGCTTTAGAGTGGTTCATTGATCAAGACATGTCTCATTGGCATGTTTATATGACATGGCTCAAGATTTTATCCAACCGTTTCAGTACAATATTGATATAGTGCAAGACCGCTCTCTCTTGTAAGCATAAAGAAGAAGCCGACAGAAAGCTTCAGAGAATATGCAATCAAATAGAGGGAGCATGCTAAGGTCAAACCCCGAATGAAAGCAACATAGATGATTGACTATTTTCTCCAAGCTCGGGATCCTGATTACCTCCATTACATGTTAGCCGCCATTGACAAACCTTTTTCTGAGGTGATTAAGGTTGGAGAAATAGTTGAGAATGACGGGGAGAATATTGAGTCATACCACCTTCAACGCCACATCGCAGTCCATCTAGAATGGTTCGGGGTTGGTTTGGCAAACAGAAACAAGAGAGAAGAGGGATCCATGATGGCTTCAAGCTCGAGGAAGTCTCGCAGGTCCTTCATTCAATCATATATGTCACCTAGAACTTCGCAACATTACTCCCGGCATCATGATACTGCATATGCTGTGGTACCGCCTCACTATGCGGTGATGAATGCACAACCTTACACGCGGCCGCAAAATCACACCCAAAGCTGAACTTCACCCCCAAGAAATGCCCATTCCAACCAACACCTATATAATCCCCAAACAAATATTCCCAATACAATTCCCACCCAAGTGAGCTTTCTAGAAGGAATCAATTCTCCCTTATTGATGAATCGTATTCAAGTTCGTTCAAAAAGCTAACCAGGTTAGGTCTGTTACAGCCAGTTACCCCGAATTGGCCAAACCCCAAGTCCCCCTCGAACCGAGCTGATACTATATGTGAATATCACTCCCAAGTAGTGGGACACGACACTGAGGATTGTTAGACTCTCAAAAGAGCAGTGGAGTACCTCATTGAGGTCAAGGCAATAGTTCTTAGGGAAGAAAAGGCCCCTAACGTGACAAACAATCCTTGGCCTACTCACAACAATGGGTTAGTCGTTGGAATGATCTGTAATAACGAGGAGTCTGATCCGGTACTAAAATCCATTGTAGTAATTGTTGCGACATAAGAGAAACCTAAAAGGGTCTCCAAGCCATAAAAGTTCTCTATTAGATGGGATTTTTGGTAGTCAGTCTTGTATCTCTTCTGCTTCCGGATTATTTTAGGATGTAATCCGGATGTTTTACTTTATTGTCTTGCTTTTTTATGTTAATCGTTCTATCTTAAAATGCAAAGAAATAAAATTAATATTTCATCGTCCATGAATGTATCTTTTCTTAATCTTGTCTCTTTCTTATTCTCTTTTCAATTCTGTTAATGTTGATTTTAATAATATGACATACCTGCGGACTTCATGCATAGATCTTAAAACACTGTCACACTTTGAAATAATGAATCAAGAAGAAGAATATGGTAAAGATAAGGCATGTAAGAAAATAAATAGAGGATTAGAACAGTAAGCCTAAATCAAATCCAAATGAAGCTGCCTTTCTTGATTAGTTTATGGCACTCAAGCAGTGATACCAACCGAAGTTGAAATTTTTTCTCCCTTCAGATCATTGTTGAAGCCGAGATTGAGGATGAAGATTGGGTCGAGACTCTATTGAAATGTTGACTTTAATTTATGAAAAGCGATTGGCCGTAGTCTCCTATGGGTAGTTGTACCAACAAAGAATGGCCTGTGCCTAGAACAAGAAAGTGCGGCCCAAGAAATTTGAAGTGGAGAAACTCAACTTGAGACGCATTCTCCTGCACCATGAAGAAGCTACGGGAAAATTTGCACCAAATTAGAAAGGCTCGTACATTATAACAAGACTATTGCCAAAGGAAACGTTGTATTTTAGAGACATCGAAGGAAATATCAACGAGACAACAGTCAATACAGATGTAGTCAAAACGTACTATGTTTGACTCACTACTCGATGTTAACATTCTCTAATTGGGATGATGAAGGTTTTCTGTCACGACCCAAAATCCACTAAGGGTCGTGGTGGCGCCGGACACTGTTGTCGGGCAAGCCAACCAAATTACTTGATGGAGTTCTCATTTTAACAATCTTTAAAACTAAGATTTTTCTTCAATTTTATAAATGAAAAGATAATCGCTTCAATTCAAACTAAATAATAAGCAATTAATACAAAATATTTCAAAACCATCCCAGAACCCGATGTCACAAGTGCATGAGCATTTACTAAGAAGGGAATAAAATACAACAATTTTCTGGAACACAACATTGGACAGAAAATAAATACAAATAACTGAAAGAGACCCTACTGGCTGCGGGTCGCCTCGAGGAGTGCAGCTCACCTAAGTCTCTGTATCAACCATGTTGCTACGCCCAGTAGGCCACTAAAGTTACATATACATGTGCAACAAAAATGCACAGAAGTGTAGTATGAGTACGAAAACAACGTGTACTCAATGAGTATCCCGTCTAATCTCGAAGAAGTAGATACGATATGGTCGACTTCGACACTTACTAGTGGTCCAATAATGATGTCAATAATACATTAAATCACGGATTTCTATAAACATGATTTTAATCCAATAGAAAGAAACAAGTAAACAATTATTTCTATAGGAAATTTCCAAAATTCCTTTTCATTATTATCCAAATATTCTCAAGCCATGAAGAGCTAATAACAACTTTAATATGTTCAAGGCAGCAATACAAGCATGCACAAATCATGCCGAGGCATACGGCCCGCTCCAACAGAAAATAAATTATGCACTGTCGAGGATCGAACGATGCGAACCATAGATGAATCTATTACCCCGCTCGCGAATCATACATGCGACGCGGTCAAATATAAATAAACACAATAATTAGTCAATCAAGAATTCATTAGGGAACAATTATCCCAAGAAAAATCCAATTCTCTTTTTAAAAATTCAAGAAAATGAAGTTTAATCTTTTTAAAAATTTATTTACTAATTTGATGTGATTTAAGCTATTCAAGTTATCAATATGTTCATAAATAATCCACGTATAGCATGCTTTTGGGTCCTAACTACCCGGACAATAGCATAATAGTAGCTACACACGGACTCTCGTTACCTCGTGCGTACGTAGCCCCCACAATTAGAAGCACATAACTAATTATTTCACCTATGGGGACAATTCCCTCTTACAAGGTTAGAAAGGAGACTCACCTCGCCCCGAAGATCCACAACAGGCATTCCACGCCCTTCTGAAGACTCGAACCGATGAACAAAGCTCCAAAGCTAGTCAATAATGATACCAATCCATTAATATATACTCAATTATGGATTACAACCCAATTTTATAACAATTCCTAACCCCGATCGAAAAGTAAACAAAAACGCCCTCGGGCCCACATGCCCGAATTCTGAAAAAATTTGAAGATTAAGCTTACCCATGAATTCACGATCTCGATTATGTGATTTTTCTCTTAATTCCATATCCAAAATCGTGGCCAAATTCCAAGAATATAAATTTCTAGGTCTTCCCTCAAACCCCAAGTTTTCTACAAATTTACATGCTAAAATCCATACAAAATCAATATATGTAACTCAAGATAGGTGGGGTTAGCTTACCTTGTCGCTAATGATGAAAAAACTCACTTGAAGCTCTCCAAAATCATCCATGCTAAGAGAAAATGAGAGAAAAATGGCCAAATCCCGACTTTAAAACAACCCTCTGCCTCCAGCTGTTTTCGCACCTGCGGTCTCTTGACCGCTTCTGCGGTTCCGCAGGTGCGGTTCCAATACCGCATCTGCGGTCCTCACCAGGCTGCCCCTCTTCCGCTTCTACGACTAAACCACTGCAGGTCCGGTTCCGCATCTGCGGCTCCCTTCACTTTGGTCCAAACCGCATCTGCGGCTCCTTAGCCGCATCTGTATCTCCGCACTTGCGGCCCATTTCTCACAGGTGTGGTTATGACAGTAACCAGCAACTTCAGCCTTTCGAAATTTTTATATTTGATCTGTTAACCACCCGGAATCCACCTGAGGCCCCCGGGACCCCAACCAGTCTTAAAACACATTCCGGACTTTCTCGAGGCCTCAAATCACCTCAAACAACGCTAAAATCATGAATCGACCTCTAATCCAAGCTTTATGAACTTTAGAGATTCAAACTTCTACTTTCAATGTTTAAACCTATCAAATCACGCCTGATTGACCTCAAATTTTGCAAATAAGTACAGACCTACTCCAACTTTCGGAATTGGATTCCGAGCCCGATATCAAAAAGTCCACTTCCGGTCAAACTTCTCAAAAACCTTCAATTTTCTATCTTTAGCCAAATGACTTCAAAATGGCCTACGGACCTCCGAATTCACTTTTGATCGCGCTCCCAACTCCAGAATCACCATACGGAGCTATTTACAGACTCGGAATCCCAAACGAACATCGATAACATTGAAATTAACTTCAAGCCAAACTTAAGAAATTTCTTCCAAAATGCTAACTTCCACAATAGGTACCAAAATGCTCCCGGGTCATCCAAGACCAGATCCGGGAATTTGCCCAAGTCTAAAATTATCATACGGACCTACTGGAACCTTCAGATTTCGATTCCGAGGTCGTTTACTCAAAACAAATCCCGTCCTAGTTAATTCTTTCAACTTTAAGCTTCCGAAATGAGAATTCTCTTCCCAAATCAACTCTGAACTTCCCGAAATTCAATTCCGACCACGACAAGTCATAATACCTGAAATGAAGCTACTCATAGCCTCAGATTGCTGAACGACGTGCTAGGGCTAAAAATGACCGGTCGGGTCTTTACATTCTCTCCCACTTAAACATGCGTTCATCCTCAAACGTGCTGAGAACCACACTGAAGTAGTCTGAAATCATTGTTTAACACCTCATACACCTTCCCATGCTACCATAACTCAGTTGAGCATATTAGCTTGATCAATTCTGAGGATATTTCCTTTTATTCAAGCGAAAAATTCTTAGAGCCTAATTCCAACATTCGGAATTCTATTCCCGACCTATCTCCAGCATATGCTCATCATATCAATCACTACACGCAGTACCAAGACGTGACTGCATACCTTAGTTGAATTCACACCTTGCACCATTTTACTCCGAGGATCACAATAACATTCTCGAATCAATTTAATCGAAATTCCACGAATCTGATGCTCCCATTGCACCTCATGACCTACATAGATCTTTCTCTAACTCTTACAATATCGACACGACGGATGAGATGTGTAGAAATTCATAACCACTATCGAAACAACAATTCATTAGATCTATACTCCTAGCAAGAACTACCACCTCATTCTGAACCAAACAATGGTCTTAGCTCCTTAATATACTTCATATACTCAGATTGCACTGATCTCGAATTCAATGATCTCGTCTCACCCAGTACGAACTGCTCAGGCAATAAGCCACCCCAGACATAATCAAAAGTCTCATATGATGCCACAATGTGCCAATAGGCTACCAATTCGAACACGATACAAAAGGAAAGCGAACTCTGAAAGGAACTACCTAACTCATGCACTAATACAGACTTTCCTTAGAAAGTAGGAAGCAAGGCATACAAAGATAGCATATAGAAAACTATACTCAACATTACAATGTTGTGGCACACAACCCGATCCAGATAACATACTCGTGGCGGCGTGCCACCCGATCCACACATAACACTCACCTAAGGAGATGCACATCGAGCTAAATTGCTCATTAAAATAAAATATCAAATTTCGGGCACGAGAACGCTAAGTGCATAATACCATCCCTAAGGACACATATAGCGTTATAAGCTACGAAACTCAAGCACAACTAAGGTGCGATATACGATCTGAATCTCAAGAGCCATCCTGCTCACACAACATCATCTCTACGCGGAAACTCATCACATAAGCAATCTTTCAAGCCATCTCACAACTCACATGGCACAATGTATCACTATATGAAATACCTGACAACGAAATAACACCCTGACTACTCTTCCATAAGGAGCGCATTACTGAAATGAACATGTTTGGCCTGATATAGAGCCCATATTCATATTTGAATCCATCCACTGACCTCAAGCCGATTCTGACCGCACTGAACTAGGCTAATTATCCGTCAAAGGTCCATAATAACTCCTCTTCCGCTCATAACACATAAGAACATCTATCATCGTCGGAGAAATCATCCGCGGTCCACAACTCAATAGACTGAGTGCCCTCCAGGCATATATTCTCAAATCAACGATATTATCACAACCTTCATACTTGGTTTAAGTCTTTAATCAATCAAGTGACTACCTGCCACACTTATACAATCTTCCTGTGGGACACACTCCCACAACCTAGCATAACAATTAACTGGGTCGTACCTCCAAACCACCGGCCGCACTAACACTAAAAAGTGATCGAGAATCACTAACCAGGATGCAAAGCCTTTTTTTCACAAAACACTGATCTCAGATGACGCTGAAGACAATACCAACTTACCTTAAACATCGAAACTCTTTCCTACTCATCCAAGCTCGTGAATCCTTTTCAACACCGAATTGCTACCTTGATCTTCACTTCAAATTCCATACCACTCACTGCACCCAACATGCCAATATACGATAGAACTCGTTTTTCATCATAGCTTCGGAACCACTGTTAGATTAACACTTCATCATATAAAACTTTCCACTTAACTCACTTCAGGAAGACCATAGCAACACACAGGTGAATTCTCATGACCGTAGAATATGCAAATCTCTAAGTAGTGGTCTAAACCACCATAGCCCTTCCGTGGCCCACCTCCACATAACAGGCCACAACAGAAGAATACTTTCTGAGTAACACTAACTACGGCAGCCGGCAAGCTTCGCACGCACCATCACAATTTACTTGCATAACTTGATCATGCTGAAAGAACTTATCACTATCAGCAACATACCAATCCGACTATGGCTAACTAATCCATCTTCTTCTAATTTGTCCTTGATTGCCATAGAAACAATGATAACTCCATGCAACACTTAACATACTCCATATGCACTCATCCTGAATGACCCTGAATCACGAGACCATGATGTCTCAAATCACACGAACCATTCCGTACCTCTCAACTGCTACATTGCAAGCCAAAACTTCATAGAACATTCTGTGCCTCTTCTCATAGGCTGCTATGAAGTTTGATTCTTAACCGTACCTATAGGCTCGAAATTATTAAGCATCACACTTTAACTTTTGAATTCACTAGGACTTTGTTGAGAGCAACCCGCTCTAACTTGGCCCCGAATATAATCAACTCCATGATTCTTCTATCACATGAATACCCTCTGGGTGAAGCACCTGGCAGAATCACTTTCCTTGGACCCCACATCTATACGAAGCACAAATCCTAAATCATTCCCCAACTCTGAACATGGGCCAATTAGTCCAACGATAGCACACCTTTAATAATTCCTTTGCTCAAATTACCACCTGTGTTCTCTTCCCGAGGCTAAAATAACCCATCAACATGCTAATAACTAGAAACTTCAAAAGTAGTTAACTATGCAACCCAATCATAGGCATCGGGGCTCTCCCACTTAGTTTGAAGCCACTATTACAAAACTATGGAATTCACCGGGGTTCTTTATCTCTTATTGGTATAACCTTGCGCAATCAACCGCCAACATTCTTAGAATCTTTCTGCAAAACCCATTTTTATACTTTAAGTCATCAACTACATTCGTACGGCTGATACCTTCGGTGTATAACTAATAGAATTCTTCATAAAAGCCTCGCCAACCACGCAACCACTAACCTGCTTACAGGAATAACCCTCCTGTAGAAATCACTTCCCGACATCTTCCAATGCTACTGCATGGTGTACAATCACTACGACATCAATAACCCATCCTGAGTCCAAGCTCACTCTCGAGCTGCACGAGTCTATTCACCCCTAGTGGACATAAATTAAATGTGCGGCAATATTCTTTCAATTCAAAGTTATGTTGTATCCTTCTTCATTCAAGCAGCTCCTTCCCATTATATCAAATCTCCCGCCGCATAATAGTCCATACATCAAATTAAATCCGTAGACCCCAATCACCAATCACTAACATTCTCAAATCACTCCAAACTCTCCTTAAGGTGCATAGTCATCCTACCACAATGCCCATATGCAACCCCGCCACTCTCCCACTTTGGCGGAACTCATCCTTTTAATCAACTACTCGACCTCTGCTTCTTACACTTGGCCTTCTAGAAATTTTAGCCACCGCCTGACACTTCCCACATGTCTATCCTCATCCTTTGTTACTCAGTTGTTGCCTTAAATAAAATCTATCTTCATGGCACTTGAACCCATAATTACTGCTAACTTTACGCCTTTCGGAAGATCATCTTTCTCATACCGTCAACATTAGAAACACACTATATGCCTTTTGGAAGATCATCTTTCTCATACCGTCAACATTAGAAACACCGATTCAACCCTGAACTACCGCACCCTGCGATATCTGACAGTCGCATTTCCGATACTATTCCACAATAGCTTGCCCCAAAGGAGAATTGTAAAAGATCGGAACACCGGCGAACTTAGTACGTTCAATTAGGACAACGAGACCCCATCATAGAGGAAAGCTCAACCACGCTTGCAATCACCAAGTCTCGTTACTCCACCAGCCCACATCTGACCATTCTTAGTCTGATTGTCTTTCCCCTGCTGGGAATAAAATACTGAATCTCTGGATCATGTACTAAGTAAACCTCCCTTCAAGTCATTCACTGTCTCGACACGTGGGCACACATCCTACCATCATATCACTACTGCGAAATAATTGTTCATAAGCATCATGGAAACTTATGTCTAGCCTCAGAGCCCTCAAAAATACCGCTACTGGGCTGAAACAATAAAATATCCTTCTACGAGGCGACAATAATAATTCGATCAGCTATACTAGGAGAAACATCCCGTATCACAACTGTAGTACCATTACGGTTCTCCAATTCTCGATTTATAACAAACGACTCGCGTCGCGTAAGATTGAGTAGGAATGAATTAAAGGCATACGCCTCCAAGGATCAAATCGCACGATAAGGAATCAAGAAGGGAAGTACTCCTAACAGTCCCGCAGCCTCCCAAGGATAAGTACAGACGTCTTTGTACCGATCCACGAGACTCTACTAGACTTGCTCATGACTCGTGAGACCCTATGAACCTAGTGCTCTGATACCATGTTGTCACGACCCAAAATCCACTAAGAGTCGTGATGGCGCCGGACACTGCTGTCAGGCAAGCCAACCAAATTACTTGATGGAGTTCTCATTTTAACAATATTTAAAACTAAGATTTTTCCTTCAATTTTATAAATGAAAAGATAACTGCTTCAATTCAAACTAAATGATAAGAAATTAATAAAAATATTTCAAAATCATCCTAGAACCCGGTGTTAAAAGTGCATGAGCATTTACTAAGAAGGGAATAAAATACAACAACTGTCCGGAACACAACATTGGACAGAAAATAAATACAGATAACTGAAAGAGACTCTGCTGGCTGCGGGTTGCCTCGAGAAGTTCAACTCACCAAAGTCTCTATATCTACCATGCTGCTACGCCTAGTAGGCCACTAGAGTTACATATACTTGTGCAACAAAAATGCATAGAAGTGTAGTATGAGTAAGAAAACAACGTGTACTCAATGAGTATCTCGTCTATCTCGAAGAAGTAGAGATGAGATGGTCGACTTCGACACTTAATAGTTGTCCAATAATGATGTCAATAATACATTAAATCGCGGATTTCTATAAACATGATTTTAATCCAATAGAAGGAAACAAGTAAACAATTATTTCTTTTATAGGAAATTTCCGAAATTCCTTTTCATTATTATCCAAATATTCTCAAGCCATGAAAAGGCAATAACAACTTTAATAAGGTCAAGGCAGCAATACAAACATGCGCAAATCATGCTGAGGCGTACGGCCCGCTCCAACAAAAAATAAATTGTGTACTGCCAAGGGTCGAACGCCGCGAACCATAGATGCATCTATTATCCCGCTCGCGAATCATAAATGTGACGCGGTCAAATAAGTAAACACAACAATCAGTCAATCAAGAATACATTAGGGAGCAATTATCCCAAGAAAAATCCAATTCTCTTTTAAAAAATTAAAGACAATGAAGTTTAATCTTTTTAGAAATTTATTTACTAATTCGATGTGATTTAAACTATTCAAGCTATCAATAGGTTCACAAATAATCCACGTATAGCATGTTTTTGGGTCCTAACTACCCGAACAACAGCATAATAATAGCTACGCACGAACTCTCGTCACCTCGTGCATACGTATCCCCCACAATTAGGAGCACATAACCAATTATTTCACCTATGGGGACAATTTTCTCTTACAAGATTAGAAAGGAGACTCACCTCGACCCGAAGATCCACAACCGGCATTCCACACCCTTCCGAAGACTCGAACCTATGAACAAAGCTCCAAAGCTAGCCAACAATGATACCAATCCATTAATATATACTCAATTATGTATTACACCCCAATTTTATAACAATTCCCAACCTCGATCGAAAAGTTTACAAAAATGCCCTCGGGCCCACGTGCCCGGATTCCAAATTTTTTTGAAGATTAAGCTTACCCATGAACTCATGAACTCGATTATATGATTTTCTCTTAATTCCATACTCAAAATCGTGGCAAAATTCCAAGAATATAAATTTCTAGGTCTTCCCTCAAACCCCAAGTTTTGTACAAATTTACATGCTAAAATCCATAAAAATAAATATATTTAACTCAAGATAGGTGGGGTTAGCTTACCTTGTCATTGCTGATGAAAAACCCCACTTGAAGTTCTCCAAAATCGTCCATGCTAAGAGAAACTGGGAGAAAAATGGCCAAATCCCGACTTTAAAACAACCCTCTGCCTCCAGCTCTTTTCGCACCTGCGGTCTCTTGACCGCTTCTGCAGTTCCGTAGGTACGGTTCCAATACCGCATCTGCAGTCCTCACCAGGCTGCCCCTCTTCCGCTTCTGTGACTAAACCACCGCAGGTACGGTTCCGCATCAGTGGCACCTCCACCGCGTCTGCAACTCCCTTCACTTTGGTCAAAACCACATCTGCGGCTCCTTTGCTCACATCTGTGATTCCACACGTGCGGCCCATTTCTCGCAGGAGCGATTATAACAGCAACCTCAGCCTTCCAAAATTTTCATTTTCGACCCATTAACCACCCGAAATCCACCCGAGGCCCCCGGGACCCCAACTAATCATACCAACCAGTCCCAAAATATATTGTGGACTTGCTCGAGGCCTCAAATCAGGTCAAACAACCTAAAATCATGAATCAACCTCCAATCCAAGCTTTATGAACTTTAGAATTTCAAACTTCGACTTTCGATGTTTAAACCTATCAAATCACGCCCGATTGACCTCATATTTTGCAGACAAGTCATATTCAACATTACAGACCTACTCTAACTTTCGAAATCGAATTCCGACCCCGATATCAAAAAGTTCACTTCCAGTCAAACTTCTCAAAAACCTTCAAATTTCTATCTTTAGCCAACTCCGATCGCACTCCCAACTCCAAAATTTCACTTCCGATCGCGCTCCCAATTCCAAAATCACCATACGTAGCTATTCACAGACTCGGAATTCCAAACGAATATCGATAACACTGAAATACACTTCGAGCCAAACTTATAAAATTTCTTCCAAAATGCTAACTTCCACAATAGGCGCCAAAATGCTCCTGGGTCATCCAAGACCCGATCTGGGCATACGCCCAAGTCTGAAATCATCATACGGACCTGTTGGAACCTTCAGATCTCGATTCCAAGGTCGTTTACTCATAAAAATCCCGTCCTAGTTAATTCTTTCAACTTTAAGCTTCCGAAATAAGAATTCTCTTCCCAAATCAACTCTGAACTTCCCGAAATTCAATTTTGACCGGATGGGTTGTTATAATTTCATTCTCGCTACCCAAACACTATCAACTTGTTGCAAACTCTTTGAGCCGGATACTTTTTCCTTGACCAACCTCATTGGAACCTTGCATGTAAAAAGAAAGAAAAGAAAAGGAAGCAAAAAAAGATAAGTGAATAAAAATAGAAAAAAGAAAAAGAAAAAAAACAAAAGATAACAACAAAAATCAAAACAAGTTCATGTTAATTGAACTACGTCTGACCTGATTCCGAAAGGATACGTAGAAAACCTCACTCTGGGATTTGGTCACACCAAAATAAAAATTCACATTCCCCAAAAGTGAAAACTGGGGCAGATGCTACAATATTTAGTAATGATTTCGCCCGAAAGGTTCCAAAATTGTAATTCAATCCAAATTCATTTTACCAAATCCTTTTAAGTCTTTCCGATCAATCGGTGAGAATGTTCAAGAATTGGAGGGTATGGTTACTTGGATCGGATACAACTAAATGAGAGATATAAAATGAAAGAGTACCATTGTTGAAAACCCGCATGGGCACTGTAGGGCAATGGTGCATAGAGAAAATAAAAATAAGAGAGTCTAATTAGTAAACACCTGCAAAGGGCACTATGAGGCGATGGAGAGAAGAGAAATCAGAGAGATCTGCTAGTGAAAATCCGCAAAGGGCACTGTTGATCGAAAAAGAGGATTCACACAGCCATGGCATCAATACAGTCTTGAGCAAGGTTTCTCGGTTTCAAGTCAAAGGTTGTGATGAGTTTGTGAGAGATGGACGATTTACACAAATCAGGCATCCAGTCCAAATGGCATGTCATGTTCATTGAAGGCTACATGTACTCCTAGATAAATCCATCTTTCTGTTCCATGAAAGGGACACCTCTTGTTTTAAGCTCATTCTCTATTCCATTATTTATTTTTCTTTGAATCCATCTCTGCCTAACGTTTTTACAAAAATAAGGCAAAGAAAATACGGCAAGACCGATTTACAAGTTTCTCGTTTGAAGCGAGTTGATAAATTCAAAAGGCGCCCAGCCTCAGTAAGGGCATCAAGTCGATCCTGACTGACCATGATTAGACGATATTTCGAAATTGAAAATTTTGGAAGATGAGAATCAAATTGAAGTGCCAGCAAAGGCAAAATAAAACTGAAAGGTTAAGCCCCACGTAACTAACAGTCATTGGCAAAGTTTGTAAAGCCAAGAGTTTCCCAAATGCTCTGAAATTTAAAACTTTGGAAGAAAGAAGTCAAAAGTGAAATGCCCACAAAAAATAAAATAAAGTTAAAAAAGGTTAAGTCCCACGTTATCAACTGCCCCGATAAAGTTTGGAAAAGCCAAAAGTTCTCCGGGGTCAGAAATGTAGTTGGCATTTAGGAAATAACCAGTTCCAGTTGAAATCATTAAAGAAGATGAACCGATATCAAGAGACTGAAATAATCAAGGCCACAAATCTACCACCATTTTAAAAATAACAAATATTTCTTTGTTCAGAACAGGTACAAAACAGTTTTAAGAAATAGTTCATGAAAGGACGAACACCACCAAGTGAATTTATGAAATCCTTGATTTTCTTCCAACATACATGTAAATATGTTATTTTTAGTTTCTTTATAGGTAATCAATATCCTATCTTTAATACATGGTACTACATCCCCTGGTACATCTTATTGCCAACATAGGGTATGACATTCCCCAGTAGCATCTCAGAGTGACACGAGCCTCATCTTATTGCTAATATAGAGTAATGCATTCCTTGGTTACATTCTTTGCTGCTAACATAAGGTACAACATTCTCTAGTAGCATCTTAGAGTACCACGAGCCTCATTCTATTGTCAACATAGGGTACGACATTCCCTAGTAGCATCCTAGAGTACCACGAGTCTCACTTTATTTTCAATACAGGGTACTACATCCCGTGGTAATATTCTATTGCCAACATAAGGTACGATATTCCCTAGTTGTACTGTCAACACATGGTACTACGTTCCCTAGTTACATGCCTTTACTGCTAACATAGGGTATGACATTTCCTAGTAGCATCCTAGAATGCCACGAAGCTCACTTTATTACCAACACAGGGTACTCCATGCCCTGGTTTTATTCATTGCTTGCAATATAGGGTACGACATTCCCTAGTAAAATCACAGAGAGCCAAGAGCCTCATGTTTTTGCCAACATAGGTTACTGTATCCCCTGGTTATACTCCTTATTGCTAACATAAGGTACAATATTCATTTGTAGCATCCTAGAGTGCCACGAGCCTCATCTTATTGTCAACACAGGGTACTACATCCCCTGGTTGCTTTTTTTTATGTTAACGTAGGGTACGACATCCCCTGTTTTCATTTTTTAAAAATCTTTTTCAATTCTTTATTTTGCAATAGCAAATATAGTTTATTGTGCTTTCAATAACTCACAAAAATTTTCTACTGCAAACTGGGGCAGAAAATTTTAGTTTGTTTGTGATGGCTTGTAGGTTTTCCCGCAAAGAATAGATTGGATGTACAAGAATAAAGTTCCAGCTCGTGTATAGAAAGAGGAACATTTTATCTCAATGACAGCTGCATTCAGCCTTGGCATAATGCATGCGGAGACATAGGGTCTCAAGATCCATCTTCTCATCATCTCATCAAGAAACAAGCTTGTGAGAATATTTCATAGTTCGTTGCACCGAGAGCATCAAGTATTAGTCTAAAGTCAGTGAGGGAAGCAAGTCAAGAATCAAGATAAGACTCCAAATGGCATTTAGATAGGAATGTTGTAACTCTTAGATTTTAAGAGTATGTAATTCTTTTTCATTTTGATGTAATAGTAGGAACCGCGAATCGAAACCTCAGCGGAACTTCGCTCTATTCTCCATCTAAGCATACTCTATCAGTCATTTTTTACTTTTACTACACGTGACCTAATTTTCTTGTAGCCCGAGATATGTAGGCTGCCTAAAGCCAAGGCTCGGTCGCAACCTCTTCTTTTCTCTTCTCTACCTTTTTAAATAATAGTGAGGTCAAAATCAGTCAACTTATTCATTTTTTTTGCCTGAAAACTCTTCATGTTTCCAAGCAAAGAGGGGCATACTGTGAACAACTAATTTTTTACTACACCCAAATTCTATACTATTTTAATGTAAATATTTCTTTTAGGTCCAATCTTGATGTTTTAAACTTTTATCTTACTCTTAATAGATTGTATTTTATTTAGAAAATGTACTCACATTCTTAGAGTATAAATTTTATTTCTGTTTACAAAAAAAAAATCACAAATATATATATGTACATACCTATAGAATCTTTCTTTGTATCATTTAATGTATATATAAATATTTAGTTTTCCTATATTGTAAAAATGTTGGTTCATCTTCTTATATTTATAATTTAATTTCTCTTTTAAAATAAAATATATAAATAAATAAATAACCAAAATGAAGTAACGTCAAAGAGATAAAGTTTGTTAATAAACTTTTATCTCAAAATATGATTTCACTTGCCAACAACTATCCCAATCCCATAATATTTATTTTTAGCATAACTAACCCCGTGATCTACACATTTTCCTAACCCCTCCACTTCCCCTCTCCCTTACATCTCCCCTCGTAAAATCCTCCTCCACATCCCCACTTCCTGACATGAACGCGTGCGTGCGTGCGCGCGCACACATATATAATAGAGACTTCACAAATCAAGAAGGTAGGAGCTTTTGAAGAAGAAAATAACGTGAAAAGTTAAAGGAAAAAAAATAAAGAAGATTCAGAAACAAAAGGAAAGAGAGTTTTTCCAGATAAAAGTTTGAGAGATTCTCGTGTGATTAGGAGGTCGAGTTTCCGTTCCTGGCTTCGGGTTCGAATTTGTTGCTACTTTGTTCGGCCTGTGTTTCGAAATTGCATTGGAGTTTGTATGTCACGACCGGATTTTCCACTTACGGGAGTCGCGATGGCACTTACTCGTGAAAGCAAGGCAAGGCACTATTAGGATTCTACACAGTAACAATCAATCCCAAACAATTATAAGCAGGAGCTAAAGTTAAACGGATGATAAATGCGGAAAAGTTGTAACATAATCAAATAATTCAATACATGTCTACCCACGGATACGGTATCACAAATTCACGAACATCTACGAGTTACTACAAATACTGGTCTGAAAAGAAAGTACAACTGTTCTTGGAAAAGAAAAGAGACAGCAAAAAGCTAAAACATGGAAGGGGGACTTCAGGCTCTGCGGACGCCAGCAGATCTACCTTGGTCTCTCTGGACTGAAGGCAGCTAGCTACCTCAGTTACTCAACGGGTCCGATACCGAAATCTGCACAAAAAAGTACAGAGTGTAGTATCAGTACAACTGACCCATGTACTGAGTAAGTGTCGAGCCTAACATCGGCGATGTAGTAAAGAGGCTAGGACACAACAATCACATATACCTGTGCAGATAAATCATATACAGACATAAACATAATAATAGAAATCAACAGAATAAGGTGGGAAAGGGGACATGCTGCGGGGAATATCAGATTCTAACAATAAGCCAATAAAGAAGCATCAATAAAGAAGCATAAGGAACATCATATCTATATCAACAAGAATAATGGAACAGTAACACGTGCACGACATTACCACTCGTGCTTTTACTCTCATCCTCACCATATGAAACAACAGAATGGCACGGCATCACCCTTCGTGCATTAATCCTCACAATATCGGAACGGCATCACCCTTTGTGCATTAACTCTCAAATCATGGCACGGCATTATCTTTCGTGCATTAACACTCATAATATCGGCATGGCATCACCCTTCGTGCATTAACTCTCATTCACAATATCATGCACGGGATCACCCTCCGTGCTTTACACTCTTCCTCACCCAAATAACAGAAACAATACGCTCCAGCAAGGGAAACAACAATATCAAAAATAATATCCCGGCAAGGAAATCAACAATATCAACAATAACATCCCGGCAAGGGATTCAGCTATACCCAATCTCGTTTTCAACAATTACTTTACAAGAATGAAACTCAACTTGTGCCAATTCTCAACAATAGTCAATTACTAAGAAACTTTCATAGGCTTTGTTCAACATTAATAATCATCAATTTGAGCATGATCGATACATAATAGAGTCACAACAATCATGATATAAGATCCACGGGCATGCTTGACACCAACGTATAGATATTCGTCACGACACCTATACGTCGTACTCGATACTAACACATACCAAATAGACCACAACTCATATTTTCTCAAACTAAGATTAGGCCAAACACTTACATCGATTTTACAAACAAGATTAAGCCTCAACTACCACTTTACCCCTCAGTTTCACTTCCAATTCACTTGTATCTAGTCACAATTTGCTTAACAATATCAATAAATGCTAAATAAATCAATTCTAATGCATGAAAATAGATTTTCTAATGATTTTTCCAAAAAGTTAAAAATTGACCCCGGACCCGCTTGGTCAAAACCCGATTACCCATTCACTCACGAACTCAAATATATAATCGATTTTAAAATTGGACCTCAAATCGAGGTCCAAATCTCCAAAATTTAAAAATCCTAACTTCTACCTAAAACCACCCCATTTCCCATAAAAACCCCTAGATTTTGAAGTAAACTCATGTAAAAAGATGTTATAGATTGAAGGAAATAAGTTAGAAGTTGTCTACCTATGATTTGGGGAAGAACCTTTCTTTGGAAAATCGCTTAAGAGAGCTTAGGGTTTGAGGGATTTTGAAAAATAAAGAAAATCCCGTCTAAGTTGAAACTTACACAGGCGTCACATTTGCGATGACAGGTTCGCAAATGCGAACTTGCAAATGCGGCTCAGGCTTCGCAAATGCAAAGGTAGGCCTGCCCTACTCTCTTCGCAATTGCGAACAATTAGTCGCAATTGCGATGACTGACCTCCCTTGATGACTTCGCAAATGCGAAGGGGAAGATCATAAATGCGATCAAATGCTGGCCAGACTTTCTCTCAATTGCGATGAAGTCCTCGCAATTTTCAGGCCTGATAGGCTCGCAATTACGACATCTGACCTCGCAATTTGTGAGATCATAGTCTGCAACACATGCCAGATGAAAAATCTGAAACTTCCTAAGTCCAATTCACCCCATAGCCTATTCAAAACTCATCCGAGCCCTCGGGACTCCAAACCAAACATGCATGCAAGTCTAAAAACATCATACGGACTTTCTCGTGCGATCAAATCATCAAAATAACATCAATAACTACGAATTTAACCTCAAATTCTTAAAATTACCCAAGAACATTAAAATTTCTATTTTCTCAACTATAGGTCCAATTTATAGCAAACCAATTTCGATTCTTACCAAATTTCACAGATTCAACTTAATTATTATTTTAAACCTGTACCGGGCGGCGGAACCAAGATACGGGCCGGATACCGTCAAGAAAATGTATAATTTCACTTCTAAAAGCATTTATATTTTCCAACAAACAATTTTCATTAAAAATTCTTTTCTCGGGCTTGGGACCTCGGAATTCGATTCCAGGCATACGCCCGAGTCCCATAGTTTACTACGGACCCTACGAAACCGTCAGATTACATGTTCGGATCCGTTTACCAAGAATGTTGACCAAAGTCAACTTTAACCCATTTTAAAAGCCAAATTCATTATTCTTCTAAAATTTCACATAAAAGCTTTTCGGAAACGCGCCCGGACTACGCACGCAAATTAAGGTGAGATAAAAAAAGGTTTTCAAGACCTCGGAATACAGTTTTGACTTCTAAAATAAGAGATGACCTTCAGGGTCATCACATTGTACTGGTTCTTTTTTCTTGTATTACTGGAACTCTATTGCTAAGGTTTTGTTTCTATCCTTCTTCCTTGTTATTTCTAAGTTTCCTTTGAAAAAATCCAGAGCATTAGGATTTGGTTCCTTTTATTCGTAATTTATTTCCTTAATCTGTTATTTTATCTTTTTGAGGGTATGTCTCTGATAAATTGTTATCATTTAGTTTATTTAGTGAAAGACTTAAAAAAAAAAAGAGAATTTAATTGGAGGCCTTTGTTGAAACAAAACCGTCATATAGATTTTTATTTGAAATTTATTTTTTCTAGCTTTTTTAGATGTAAAGTCATTAACAAATTCTTTTATACATCATTTAATCACTATTAAGATATTGTTGATCTTAGAAAATAAAACTAGATTCAAAAAGTTGTTAACTTGATGTCGAAATAATTATTTAATTTTTCAATATACTTGTTGTAATGCTTGAAACCTGCAAAGAAAAAAAATTAGGAATGTGCAATATAGTTTATTCAATAGTATTCTTCGGTTCTTATTTTTTATTGAAAAATAATAATCTATTTTTTTACGGAATAATATAGCTTATTGAAAACTTGAACTTTTGCAGAAACTAAGAAAGAAAATATAAGAGTGTAGTACACGTTTTTTATGACAAATATAAAAAATGAGATTTGAATAATTAGAGACATTAAAATAGAGACTCTAAAAGTTTACTACACTTTTTTCTAGTGAGAAATATAAAAAAGAGAATAATAATTAGGTATTTCACTAAGTCAATTGTAAAATATAAATCATGCAAGATTTTATATTTCGGGTAAGGGTTTTATTAGAGGAGTATTGCTCAAACGGTTATATCAATAACTAACGAAAAGTTTTCTTTACTTTTTATAAAAGATTTTACTTTCCTATTTTGAAATATAGTTTTTTTTTTTAAATATTTACTTATAAATCTGATATTGATAAAATTTGGGCTCTATCTCCAAACAATGTGGTGAGATGGATACGATTTAACCTAGTTTAATAAGGTATTTCGGGGTTGAACCCTATGGATGATATCCTATTAGAGCGCGCTTATCTTTTAATAGGCCTTAAGCAGTGTAAATTCAAATTAATCGAGTTTTAATGCAAATACCGAATATAGATTTAAAAAATGGGCCCCTAAATTTTTGAGGCCCAAATCAACTGCTTTAGTTGCTTTACGCTTTATCCGGCCCTGACTATGGCGGTACTATAAATGTTTGCCTAGTATTAATTTAGTGGTTAGTTAAGCTTGCACAAGTTGTGCTATGATATTGGTTAGAAATGAGCGTACTTTTTCCAGTCATTCTTGTGAATAGGCCATAATTTATAATAAATTTTTCTTTATAAGATTGTTGTAAGTTTCTTTAATATAATGAAAAAAAATTCTTCTTTGAGTATATGTTTACAATTGTTAACCACTTGGCTATGAAAACTAAAAAACTTCAGGTGTTAATTTTAGTAAGAATACCTTAAAAATATGAAAATCCTATTAATCGTATCAATTTCTCTATGCCTTTGACTTCACCGTAAGTTACTTTACTATTATGATTAGCTATCTTAAATTAGTCTTTGAATGTAGACTTCTTCTTTTGGTGCACTGTTGAAGAATAACCTATAATTTTGATGAGTTTTATCTTCATTTTATGAACTTTATTTGAATTTTTTTGTTGTCGTTGTTTTGTTAGCATAAGTATTTTCTTTGTAAATTAATTGGACGTTTCATATTAAACTTTTGAGTATATTTCTTTCACATTTTCACCAAGAATAGGTTCAAGTGAGGAGATCTACCCAGTATGGATCGATAACGGATGGTCACCGCCGATTGCTTATCTCTATTCCTCGCATATAGCTAATTGGGTCTAGACACATTATAAAGCCTATTAATAGATAAATGCGGGTTGCGGATTTATTCAAAGCTCGCTATAAAAAAAAATATATTGTTAAAAAAAATTATAGGAGAGTGAGATGAGTCACGAACTAATTCAAGAATCCTTACAATAAGTAAAAAATAATTAAAAATACACAAATATATCTGGGATCTAAAAGAGACAAAATAATTGAAATACTCTAAAACGCTAGAAAAACTTTAGATGTACTTAAAAATTAGCTCATGTGTTCATACCCGAATCTTGAATTGATATGCTTAAGTAATAAGAAGATCATGCGCGCATTCCCGCGCCTTGATATTTTTAAATTTAAAATAATTATGTTTTGACCATGTATACATTCCATACATTGGTTTAACATTCAACTTGAAAGAAGTACCTTGTGAGCATACAACATCTAGGTCAAAATAATTAATAAAATATAATAATTAATTAAGTAGTAATAGGCAAATCATAATCAATAAAATACAAGAATAATCAAGAATTGATTTAAATCGGACATTAGTAAAGAAGCGACCGTGTTAGAATCACGGGACTCAATGGGTTCCTTACATCTTTTCCTCGGTCAACAGAATTCCTTACTTAGTCTTCTGTTTTTGTAGATCATAAATTAGGAGTCAAACCTTCCATTTGATGAGGGATTCAAATAAAAGATGACTTGGAACACCAAAACTCCATTCCAAGTGGCAACTCCAAGAAATAACAAATTCCTTTTCAAAACGTCACTTTAACTGGATAAATTCTTTTAACTCAACCTCATAATAGGGTTGTGTAGGAAAAAAGAGGTGTGACAGGATCCCCTTTGCTCAATGGGGAGAGGGGGTCATACTTCCCGCCCGCTTAGTTTCATAAGTCTAAATGATTTAATGCACTAAATTTACCGTAGATTTAAAATTTGTTAATTTTCATTCTTAACTTTCTCGTCTTATGAATGAAAACATAACTTTTCTCGTCTTTGATTGGTTTGAGGATTTGTGTGGAATATTCTAACACTCTCCACAAGCCTAGAGTTGGACAAATGAAGCGTGCGTGTGTGTATATACATTCATCCGATGTCTGATATTTTATTTTAGACCCCGACTAATTCAAATTTATGCTATATAAATTTGAGTAGAAGGTATATTCGACATTGGATAGTTAGACTATGAATATGAAGTAGGCATTTGGACATAAAAAATTATAATATCTTTTTAAAAAATACTGGGAGTTAAGTTGAAAATTTTTATATGTAATTTGAATTTATGTTTGGACATGTATTTTACTTGAAAAAATATTACAATTTTGTGAGTAGAGGAAAAGTTTTTCTGAAATTTTTAAAAAGTGGTCAAAACCTCTTTTTTTGAAAAATTCATTTTAGAAAAATCTCCAAAAACTTACAAAAATTCATGAACAAATATGTTTTTGAAAAAATAAATCAAAAAAAAATTATGCACAAACGGGCACTGAATATGTCAGACACTGATACTGTAAAGGAAAAGGACCTTAGACTTAACCATAAAATTAGTTAGCCAGGTGAAAATTGATCAAGATGATACAAAAATATAACGACATATTCTCTCAATCAAAACAAACGAAACAAATTCTAATCATCCATAAACTAATTTCAGTCACGGATTTAAATTTTTACTAATTATATGGAATGTGTGGTGTGAATGTGGCTGGATTCACCACCTCTCTTTCTTTCTTTTGGCTGTATTTTAGAATGGGTTAGCGACAAAATTTTTTTGTGAAAAAAAAAAAAAAAAAAAAAAAAAAATATATATATATATATATATATATATATATATATATATAACGATAATCAAGCTCTTCCAAAGCTGGAGATGCATTATAGGCATCGGATTTACAATACTATTACCCAAAGCCCCAATAGGGGGCCTATTAGCTACTGCAAAAGGAGAAACAACCATACTAGTATTATAACTACTAGATACAATACCACCTAGACTAGTACTAATACCATTAACTAAACTATTACTATTACATATGGTAGAAGTAGTCTTCAGCAACCTTCTCCGTAGTATTCCTTCTTGATCTTGGTTATACGTTGATGTCACAAAAAGTGGTGGTTTTTCAAACAGTACACAGGGTTCTCGTACATGCATGGCTCCATAGTTGGCTAGTAGATCTGCTACACAGTTTTGTTCACAGTAAATACTCCAAAGAGGTGGGCTATCCAGTTGTAGGAGTAATAACCTGCAATCGTTATTGATATTAGTATATTGCATAGTGTTGGATTTAAACATACCAATTATGGCCTGTGCATCAATTTCAATGATCAAAGGCTTTAGATTTTTTTGTACAGCAATCATCAATCCTTTGAGCAATGCAAGGAGTTCCATTTGAACAGCTGTTCCAGATGCTGAATTTCTTGCATAACCCAGGATCCAATCTCCGTTTGTATTCCTAAATAGCCCTTCTATTCTATACTTAGATTTATTTGGTGTGCAGGAGCCGTCTATGTTTAGTTTATAGGTATGGGGATCTGTAGGATGTCATTTAACATATAAGGGAATTAAATTATCCTTGGTTTTGTATTTTGTGAGATGATAAATTTCTGCAGCTTTATTAATTACAGTTTGAACATTTAAACAGCATTTCGTATGTTCCATAGTACTTTGATTCCGTGTGAGCCACAGTTCCCATAATGCAAAAGGGATAAGAGTAGTATTTGGAACAATATAATCAGTATATTTTAGTGGCTGATATATAAAGTCCTTAACACAGATAATAGGATTACTACTACATCGCAAGAGATTCATATTTTGTGTGAAAATGTTAAGTTTATGCCACAAATATCTAGCAGGGATACAGTCAAAAAATATATGCTGTAACGTTTCAGGATATAAATGACACACTGTACAAATATTTGATGTAATAATACCTAACTTGTATAGATATGTTGCTGTTGGAAGCCTGCCATGGCAAACTAACCAAATGAAATGTGATATTTTTGGTGGAATCGAGAGTTTCCAAATCCAGCTGTAGTTAGTTACCTGAGTATCTGTCATAGTATTTGTGGTAGTTGTAAAAGAGTTATACATTGACTTTACTGAAAATATCCCATTTGGCGTAAGTCCCCAATATATTTGATCATATGTAGAAGATTGAATTGGCATGTAAATATTAGAGATAAGAGTAGATACATTAAAAGGTAGCTTCATTGGCAGTAAAGGGAGGTTCCACTTATGATTATAGTAGTAGTTTGAGATTATTTTATTCTCCTCACCTTTTGGAAGAGGACCAGATATATGGTGACGAAGTATATAATTCTGTCCAATACAAGGGTCCATCCAGAATTTAATATGTCGTCCTGTGGCTATATTCCATTTGAAACCCAATTTACAACAGTTCCATCCTAGCATGACATTATGCCAAATCATTGCATTTTGTTGCTAAGGTATTCGAGAGGGACTTAAATAATTACATAGTAAAACTTGTGCCCATAATTCATGAGGATTTTGAAATAGTCTCCAAGCAAGGCTGGCATGCAAGGCCTGATTTTTTAATATTAGATTTTGTATTCTTAATCCCCCTTTGTCCAGAGATTGCGTGACAGTAGACCACTTAATGAGGTGTAGTTTTTTCTTTTGTATTGTAGTGCCCCATAGAAAATTTTTTTGATAACGATTAAGCAAATTAATAACATACGAAGGTAATTTAATATACTGCATAACATGATTAGGAAGAGAATTGAGGGTGGAACGAATTAATGTGGCTCTTCCTGCTTTTGTCAAAAAAAGTATTTTCTGTAACGACCTGACCGGTCGTTTCGAGCCCTAGCGCGTCGTTTAGCAGTCTGAGGCCATGAGCAGCTTCATTTCAGGTATTGTGACTTGTTTGCATGGTCGAAATTTAAATTCAGGAAGATCGGAGTTAAATTTAAATGAAAATTCTCATTTGAGAAGCTTAGAGTTGAAAGAATGAACTAGGATTAGAATTTTGAGTAAACAATCTCGGAATCAGGATCTGAAAGTTCCAGCAGGTTCGTATGATGATTTCGGACTTGGGCGTATGCCCAGATTGGGTTTTGGATAACCCAGAAGCGTTTTGGCGCCTATTGTGGAAGTTAGCATTTTAGAAGAAATTTCTTAAGTTTGGCTTGAAGTGCATTTCAATGTTATCGATGTCCGTTTGGGATTCCGAGACTAGAAATAGCTCCGTATGGTGATTCTGGAGTTGGGAGCGCGATCGGAAGTGAATTCGGAGGTCCGTAGGTCATTTTGAAGCCATTTGGCTAAAGATAGAAATTTGAAGGTTTTGGAAAATTTGACCGGAGGTTGACTTTTTGATATCGGGGTCGGAATCCAATTCTGGAAGTTGGAATGGGTCCTCAATATCAAATGTGACTTGTGTGCAAAATTTGAAGTCCGTGATTTGGTAGGTTTAAACATCGGAAATAGAAGTTGGAAAGTTAAGAGTTCATAAAGCTTGGATTGGAGGTCGATTGATGATTTTAGCCTTGCTTGATGTGATTTGAGGCCTCGAACAGGTCCGAATATATTTTGGGATTGATTGGTATGATTGGTTGGGGTCCCGGGGGCCTCGGGTGGATTTCGTGTGGTTAACGGATCGAACTTGGAATTTAAGAAGAACTGACCCCGCAGAAGCGAGGAGGAAGCCGCAGAAGCGAAAATGGGCTAGAGCCCAGGGACTATAGAAGCGGAATATTTTTTGCAAAAGCGGGACCGCGGAAGCGGGATTATTTCCGCAGAAGCGAAAATCCCTGGAGGCAGAAGGTTAATTTAAAGTCGGAGATCTGCCATTTCTCTCATATTTCTCATGGCTTGGGGCGATTTTGGAGAGCTTCAAGGAGGGAATTTTCGTTGTCAATGTCAAGGTAAGTTATCCCCATCACTTTTGTGTTAAATATATCAATTATGTATGGATTTAGGTATGAAGATTAGTATAAATTTGGGGTTTTGGTTGAAAACCTAAGAAATTAGAAATCTTGGATTTTGATCACGATTTTGAGTATGGAATTAAGATAAAATCATATATTTGAGTTCGTGAGTTCATGCGTAAACTTTATCTTCGAGAAATTTCGGAATCCGGGCACGTGGGCCCGAGGGCATTTTTGTCAACTTTTCGTTCGGGGTTAGGAATGGTTATAAATTAGGTTGTAAAGTATATTTGAGCATGTATTAATGGATTTGAGGGGCGAAGAATTCTAGTTCTAGTTCTTCCTCTGCCTAATCTTTAGTACCGTCATTGGCTAGTTTTGGAGCATTGTGCGTTGGTGCAAGTCTTCGGAAGAATGTAGAAATGCCGGTTATGAGTCTTCGGAGCAAGGTGAGTCTCCTTTCTAATCTTGTGAAGGGGAATTTACCCCATAGGTGAATTAAATTGGTTATGTGCTCCTATTTGTGGGGGCTACGTACGCACGAGGTGACGAGAGTCCGTGCGTAGCTAATTATTTTGCTATTGTCCGGGTAGTCTAGGACCCAAAAGCATGTTATATTTGAATTAATTGTGAACTCATTGATGGTTTGAATTCCTTAGATCACATTAAATTAATAAATGGATTTCTAAAAAGACTTAAGCTTCGTTTTCTCAAATTATTAAAGAGAATTGGCCTTTCTTGGATAATTGCTCCATGTTGACTTCTTGACTGATTGTCTGTCTGTGTGTGTTTATTTTGGAACGGGCTGAACGCCTCGGCAGATCAATAGATGTATCTATAGGCGCGCCGTCGACCCTCGGCAAGTGCACATTTATTTCTGTTGGATCGGGTCGTCGCCTCGGTATGATTTGCGCATGCTTGTATTGCTGCTGCCTTGAACTTATTTAAGTTGTTACATGCTTCACTCAAAAATAGGTCACTTGCAAATTTTTGATATCAATAAGTTGTCATTTCATTTAAAATGAGATTTGACATACTTCTTCCGAAATAATAGCAAATAAAGCTATTACTCTTTTCCTTACTTTAACGGAATGAGTCAT
The DNA here is from genome assembly GCA_026770625.1 of Nicotiana glauca. Taxonomy (NCBI): domain Eukaryota; kingdom Viridiplantae; phylum Streptophyta; class Magnoliopsida; order Solanales; family Solanaceae; genus Nicotiana; species Nicotiana glauca. Next base: position 225,383 of record MU709803.1, read on the forward strand.
TTTGAGCTATTAGTAAATACTTCAAGTCTAGTCTTTGACAAATCTTGAAGTAGGGGGTATTTGTAGGCATGCAAATTTTATTGAATATAAATTCAATAAAATAAGATCATTTTAAATATATTATTCCAAATAAATATTATGGGCTAACATAATTAAAATAATGATATAAATTTAATAAATATGGATTAAATAAATAAGTCTTAATCCATTGGGCTAACCCATTTAATTGAGCTAAAAGTGATGAGCCCACTTCATTAAGCCCAAGATGCCATCTTCCTAGAGGCCCAATTTGATGCTACGTGTCAAATGACGTGGCACGCCAAGTCAAGCGGAAGAGCCAATAGGATCATGCCACGTGTCAAAATGACAAGGCATGCCCAGTCACATTAAAAGGCCAATGAAATCGTGCAACGTGTGCAAGTGACATGTTCTGGCCAATCAAATGCGGCCATGTCACACTTCCATTTGATTGGTCGGAAAGAGTTTGTTCTTATCATAACCCCTCCCTTCCACAACTATAAATAGGGGTCTTCATAACCCAGAAAAGAGATCAGAAGTTATAACAAGAAGCAAGAAAGAGCCCGTGGATCAAACGCTGCAAATTCCTCCACAAGTTTCAAGCTTCAAGTTCAATTTCAAGAAATCAAGTTCCAGCTCAAGAACGAAGAACAAGTCAAGTTCAAGCTCAAGAACGAAGAACAAATCAAATTCAAGCCCAAGAACAAAAATCAAATCAAGTTGAAGTCCAAGCAATCTAGCTCAAGCTCAAGAACAAGATCATTGTTCGTGGCAACAAACATAGATTCAAGATCAAGCTCAAAGGCTATTGAATTTATTTACCATTGAAAAGAAGAATCAGAGGATTCATAGAGATTGTACACTCATATTATTCGAAATAAAATATTACGATTGTTGCGATATTTTTCGGTCTTGATTTTATTTTCTCGTCCGCAATTTGTTGTCTACGCATATCTCAAAAGGATACCCACGACGGTTAAATATATGCCCATTATTAGTTGTAAATAATAAAGAATAAATTATACATCACTGCTAACAAAATTCTTTATATATGAAATTACAAATAATATTCATGAACTCACAAGATTAAAAATAATCTCTACTGAATTTTAGTAATTTTCACTTGCTTAGGCGAATATATATATATTGTATATTTGATTAGTGGCTATAATTATTTTTGACCCAAATATGATAAAAGGCCAACGATTGGTGTTTACTGCCCAAAGTGCCGTTGGTGTTAATAGTATCCGTTTGTTGACCATTTTGTGTATTGAAATCAACAACGAATTTGAATTACCGAATTGTTAATCTCGACGAAAAAATAGGCTGTACTTTATACAGAGTCTGTTATTGTAGCGGTTAGAATGGCAACGGACATGTGGAAAATGTCACGACCCAAAATCAACTAAGGGTCGTGGTGGTGCCGGACACTGCCGTCAGGCCAGCCAACTCAAATACTTACTTAAATCTCATTTTAACATTTTTGAAAAATATTTCTTTTATACGTTTTAAACAAGGCTCAGTGTATTCTTCCGAATAAATAAATAAAATATTTAAACAACTTTTAAGATTTCCAAATAATCCAAATACATCCCCAGAACCCGGTGTCACAAGTACATGAGC
>MU709803.1:255616-290126 GCA_026770625.1 Nicotiana glauca
CAGTAAGCTCTTCATCTTTTGGTGCCATGCGAATTTGGTTATAGCCCGACGAACCGTCCATGAAAGACATTGCCTCGTAACTAGTAGTAGCATAGATCATCAGTTCTGGAATGGGAAGCGGGAACTCATCTTTCGGACACGCATTATTAAGATCCCTAAAGTCAACGCACACTCGAATCTAGCCATTTTTCTTCCTTACAGGGACAATACTTGAAACCCATGTTGGGTATTTAACTTCACGAATAAAGCCAGCTTCGATGAGTTTGTTAACTTCTGTTTCAATCAAGGGAACCAAGTCCGGCCTAAAATGCCTTTGGGCTTGTTTAACAGGACGAGCACCATTTTTGACTGCAAGGTGATGGACTGCTACTTTCGGGTCCAAGCCAGTCATCTCTTTGTAACTCCAAGCAAATACATCCCTGAAATCTTTGAGTAACTCAATATAAGTGCTCTCTTCATCAGCTTCAAGTAAAGCACTTAGGTAGGTAGGTCTTGGTTCTTCATCGGTGCCAAGGTTAACTTCTTTTAAGGCATCAACTGTCGTCTTTACTCCTTCTTCAAGTTCAGGCAGAGCATCTTTTGCATCTTCATCTTCTTGAGGGTGACCATCATTGAATGATATGTGATAATACAGTGAAACGTGCTCCAATTCCGCATTATTTTCCATTGAAGATGGAATGCCATTCTCGACTTGTACAGTAACATGATACGAAGAACCCACACTTTCTTCGTCTTTATCACGTTCCTTAGTATAGACTACAGTATATGGCTTTACCTTCAGTACCTCTTTACATGAAACCACAAGTTTTGTTTGTCGCCTCATTCTAGAAGGAACCAAACTTTGGAAATCCTTGGAGATCTCCTGGCTTTTGGGTGAAGCGAGTATTCTTATGCTTTGAAAATTTCTCCGGAACTTGTTCCCCTTCTTTAGTGGACCCAATCTTTCAAACACAGAGGCCCTCACGAGTGATTTTCCAAGTCGATCAAAGATAGAAGGCTTATTAGAAGCGGCTGATTCATCTTCTTCAGTGATATAGTTGCTGCTCGCCCTCCTTATTGAGATGCGCACTGGTGACGGTTGCTTGTATCCTAGACCTTCACGTGGTTGCCTCGTTGCAGCTTCATATCAGAGCTTCCCTAACTTTGATGGCTCAATGGGATTGTATCCAGCTTTTGCAAATAGTTTGTAAGCATTAGGATCAAAACCTTCATCTGTTCGCTTTGTAGAGAGTGCCACATTCTGCAAACGATTTTGGGCTAAAACTCTGCAAGCGACATTGAAGACGACTTTACTGCCTCAATTCGTTTGACCGGAAGAGTTAACTCTTTAAGAGTGTTAGCTTGGCGATTAGATGATTCACCTTCATCTTTCTTCCTTTTAGGGACATATTGGAGCGCCGGACTTACTTTCTTGCCATAAGACGTAATATTCCCTCCATAAGATTTATTCACATTGGGTTGTACCTCCTTACTAATAGCTTTAGCTTCACCAGTAGTCGCCTCTTCTCTTTTAGTTGAGGGCTCTTTATTCTTGATTTTCATACCATCATCAGCTTTCAGCTCCTTCATAATGCGGTTCTTCAAGTAGAACTTTGCATCGGCGAAGTGTGACTCAGCCTCGGTGAATGGCTCATTATCAGCAACTATCGTCTTCTCGACTTTACCTTCATAGTATTTTAAACATTGATGGTAGGTAGATGGAACTACTTTATTCTCATGTATCCAAGGCCTCCCAAGCAAAATATTGTACGAAGTCTTCGCGTCGATCACATGCAGCCATGCACTTTATTGCATATCTTCAATAGTGATTCCCAGCCTGATCGCGCCTATGGCTCTTTTCCCCCCTTGGTTGAATCCTTGGATCATCACACGACTTTTTGAGAGTTCGTTCATGGGAATACCAAGTTCTTTCATAGTATGGATTGGCAAACTGTTCACTGAGGATCCTCCATCAACCAAAATCCGGTTTACCCTTTCATCGCTCATATAGCCAACTAGGTATAATGGGCGGTTATGAGGAGTGTTACCTAGCAAAAGATCGTCATTTGTGAACGTGACCTTCTCCTCACAAGCATTAACTTCTTGAGTAGTGGACTCGATGGGCTTTTCCGAAGATGGTGCCAACGGTAGGTCATCACTCTTTTCTTCTCCTTTGTCAGTATGACAACAAGAGGCATCAATGCCCTCATGGGAAATCTTCGTGCGGACAACTTGGTAAAAACTCCTCCAAGGTCACTGGATTTCGTGGCTTTTGAGGGTGGTGCATCTCCACTTTTGATGATTCTTTTCGTGGGCTCCTTTTGTGGCGCCTACGACGAGTCGCCAACGTCCAACCTTCATCATCATCAGGTTAGTTGACTTCAGCTTTGTCTCTCTCCAATAATTCTTCATCTTTACTTTCTTTAAAACCACATAATTCATCCGTACTGAATGAGCCAAAGGTGATAGAAACTTGGTTTGCGCTTGCTTTCTCATCTTCAAGCACGATCTTCTTTTCGCGAGCCAAGTCCATGACTTTATCCTTGAAGACAAAGCACTTCTCCAGAGGGTGGCTTACAAGTCGGTGATATTTGTAGTAGTTTGGGTCATTTGTTTTCCCAGCTTCATTTGGTCGCTTCATCTCCGGAAGCTCAATGAGATTTAACTCGAGGAGTTCTTCGAAAATGGCTGGCACATCAGAATCCAGGAATGGGTACTCTTTCTCCTGCATCTCTTTTAAAGTCAACTTTCCACTTGGCTTGTCTTGAAAAGAAGTGGATTTCATACTCTGCTTCTAGCTCAACTTCGTCGTGAACTTCATAGGTGACGTATTGACATTCATAGCTTCTTTGCTTTCAGCCTTGGGTACGAACTTCCCCACTTCCTGACTTCTTGCTTGTCATTCGCTTTGCGAGGTTCATAGATGGGCAGCCTTTCATTTCCAGCGGAGGCTATGCTTAATTCCATGTCATGGGCACGAGTTACAAGTTCTTCAAATGTGCTAGGCTTGATACCCTACAAGATGTAGCGCAATCCCCAATGCATGCCTTGGATGCACATCTTTATGCCTGAAGCTTCACTAAGCCTGTCTTTACAGTTGAGGCTTGCATTCCTCCAACGATTGATAAAGTCGATAACTGGTTCCCCCTTTCGTTGACGAGTATTTGTAAGTTCTATCATACTCACAGTACGTCTTGTACTATAAAAGCGATTAAGGAATTCTTGCTCTAGTTGATCCCAGCTATCGATTGATCCAGCCTCGAGGTCCGTGTACCAGTCAAAAGCATTTCCTTTTAGCAAGCGGAAAAACTGCTTGATGAGGTAATCTCCATAAGTCCAAGCATTGTTGCACGTCTCCACGAAGTGCGCCACATGTTGCTTTGGGTTACCTTTACCATCAAACTGTTGAAACTTTGGAGGTTGATAGCCAAAAGGCATCTTCAACATATCGACCCTTGAAGTGTACGGCTTTGCATACGTAAGGGAGGATTTGGCAGCAACTTCATATTTGTTCTTAATAGTTCCTTCAATGAACTTCTTCAATTGATCGATTGGAATCATCCCTTCATATGAGACAGGGATAGCCTTAGTGGATGATGCTTGTCTTGGGGGAGAGTCGCTCTCTAGAACCTCTAGGAGCTTACCGGGTGCATGGGTGGATTCTTCTTCCATCAGAATTCCCACCCTGTCTGTTAGCTTGTCAATTCTGGACTCTTGATTTTGCATGCATTTGGTCAAGCCAGCGATTGCTTCTGTCAAGTTTGCCAACTTCTCCTCCATGGATGAAGTGTTTGTCACCATGGCTTGCATGATTGTCGTGGACGACGGAGAGTAGCATGGATTTTCCCATAGATTGATCCTTGATTGGCTCATGCTATGTGGTGTAAGTGGGGAGGATCCATCACTTGAAGCATCATCATCTTCCTTCACTGCAGAGTGCTTGGAGCCGGAGAGGTAAAGCAGAGCAAGAGTTTTCTTGATTATTTCAGCAATATCACTTCCTCCTTCAGATGCGTTTGTGGCATATCTTGCTCCTTTTGAGGATGAAGATCCGAAAACAGGGGTTGATGCGGACGGCACTTTAGGTGCTTGTTGTCCTAAAAATCTTGCTTTGCTCCTCATAACTGGTCTGAAGCTTCCAAAGGTGACATCGAGGATGCTTTCCACATCAGCATAGAACTTGGAGTTAGCAGCCTTGGTGGAAGTTGAAACTGAGTTGATTTTCTTTGAAGCCATTTCAATGTTCTTGGTATTTGGTGAATGAAAAGTTGAGATGAGACGTAGAGATTGTCCCACTGGGCGTGCCAGAATTTGTAGACAATAAATTACGGACGAGAAAATAAAATCAAGACCGAAAAATATCGCAACAATCATAGTATTTTATTTCGAATAATATGAGTGTACAATCTCTATGAATCCTCTGATTCTTCTTTTCAATGGTAAATAAATTCAAGGGCCTTTGAGCTTGATCTTGAATCTATGTTTGTTGCCACGAACAATGATCTTGTTCTTGAGCTTGAGCTTGATTGCTTGGACTTGAACTTGATTTGGTTTTCGTTCTTGGGCTTGAATTTGATTTGTTCTTTGTTCTTGAGCTTGAACTTGACTTATTCTTCGTTCTTGAGCTGGAACTTGATTTCTTGAAATTGAACTTGAAGCTTGAAACTTGTGGAGGAATTTGCAGCGTTTGATCCACCAGCTCTTTCTTGCTTCTTGTTATAACTTCTGGTCTCTTTTCTGGGTTATGAAGAACCCTATTTATAGTTGTGGAAGGGAGGAGTTATGATAAGAACAAACTCTTTCCGACCAATCAAATGGAAGTGTGACATGGCCGCATTTCATTGGCCAGAACATGTCACTTGCACACGTGGCGCGATTTCATTAGCCTTTTAATGTGACTGGGCATGCCTTGTCATTTTGACATGTGGCATGATCTTATTGGCTCTTCCGCTTGACTTGGCGTGCCACGTCATTTGACACGTATCATCAAACTGGGCCTCTAGGAAGATTGCATCTTGGGCTTAATGAAGTGGGCTCATCACTTTTAGCCCAATTAAATGGGTTAGCCCAATGGATTAAGACTTATTTATTTAATCCATATTTATTGGATTTATATTATTAATTTAATTATGTTAGCCCATAATATTTATTTGGACTAATATATTTAAAATGATCTTATTTTATTGAATTTATATTTAATAAAATTTGCATGCCTACAATATGTACTAATTTAAAATATTTTGGAGTGATAAATTATCTAAACCAGCACCTTCTTGCATTTCTAAGGGTGTATAAGGCCATCTCCAAGGCTAGCACCATTTTTTGCACCAAATTTTACACCAAAATGGAGTAACACCAAATTTACTCCAACCATTACACCATTTTTTACACCAAATCTTCTCTCTCTTCTATATTATATTATTATATTCTATTTACTTTTCATTTTTATTTCCTTCAAACTAATACTATCTTTTTTCTTTTTTCCATATTCATTATATATAGTTCACATTCGCCACTTATATAATTATTTATTACAAAATTATTTTAAAGGATAAATTAACTAAAAGTGAAATTATTGATAAAATATAATTAAATAAATATTACATCATAGTCAAATTTAATTTAAGTACGACATAAATATTTAAGTTCCGCTTCTATTCTCCCATAAATGCTCGATTAATGTATTACAAAGTGCGAAATGTGCATCTTTATCCTTAATTTTTAGTTTTCAATTTTAGCAACATTAGATATCTTACATTTGTATTTTTTATTTTTAAATAATGGTTATATTTCTTTTTATACAATTATAATAATAATAAAATTAACTTATAATTTTATATAAATATAATATATACAAAAATTAGTATATCAAAAAATAGGATATAAAATTAAAATTATAAAGATATTAATATAAAAATTCATTATATACACAATATATGATAAATTAAAAGTCCAAAAAATAAAAAGATTGAATAAAATAATGTTAATTTAGAGTCGTGCTCTATAATAGTGCAAGAATTAGTGTTGCATTGGAGCAAAAAAATACCATTTCTTGCACCAAATATAGAGTAGCCTTGGAGATGGTCTAAATATCTTTTTTGTTCGCTATGGATCAATTTGGTAGCCGCTATTAAATAGGGATTTTGACACAGTTACCCATAAAAATAAAACTATTTACCCTTGTCTACCCATTTATTTTTCTACCCATAAACTAATTACATTTCTTACCCATAGTAGTTTTTGTATGGAATTTTTTCTTTATTCTCCAATTCTTTTTTATTTCTATGCTTCTTTTCTTCTTCTTTTTCTTTTTCTTTTCTTTTCTGCTTTTTTTTTCTCGTTTTCTTTTTATTTTTTTATTTTTTTCTTTTCTAATTTCATTTAACTTCTTTTTTTAATATTTTTTTCTCTTCATAATCTAATTTCATTTATCGGTTTCATTATTTTTTATTATTTTTTTTTATACAATAAGAAAAATAATTGATATAGTAAATATTTGTTCACCTTTTTTTTAATATAACCAGTACAATAAACCTTTTATTCTATTTTTCTTTCTTATTTTTTAAATTTAATTATTAAACTGAAATAATATCAGTTGTCACTTGATCTAATATATGAATATCGCATTGACTGCTATTGAGCACCATAAATTAAATAATCAGATTCTAATAATCAACACGTGATTGTCATGCAAACGTTGATCTCCTTCCCTATAAATATCAATACACACTCTACCATTACATGTAATACAACCAGTTATAGAGCAAGAAAACATAATCTATGGCAACCAAATCTCCATATATACTAGTTAGAATAAAAATAATAATAAAATATTAAAAATAGAACAAAAGTATAAGTAGCGAAAAAGACTTCTAGTAACATGTGATACCAATATGGGATATATGTATACCAACAGAGCATATAATTTCTCTAGTATATTGTTACAACTATCTGCGACTATACTACTCTACCAAAACATTAAAAGACGCAATAAAAGTATGAGAAAATTACATGCTCGTATTGCAAGCTAAATATTCGCAAAAATACTTGTTCATTTCGTATACTAAGAGGGTATTTAGTTGTATGGGGTCGTTCCAACAATTGCCTATAACTATAAAAACTATTAATACACATAATCTATGTCTATCGACACACAAAAATTCCAGCATTATTGCAACTCATGTTGATATAAATAATTTCATAATAGAATTCACTTAAAATGCAGCTAAAACAACCAAAAAATGTTCAAACTACCATATGATACCAATATGGCATATAACTATACCAACATGGTATACAGTTTTACTAGTTAATTCCCGGCAACTATATGACTATACTACTATTACATAATACACATGCATAAAGAGAAAAATAAAAAAATAGTGTACCACATATTAATATAATAAGGTATTTCAATATATTGTACTATATTACTATTATTTAAAAAAAATTAAATAGTGTACCAATTAAATGCAACTAATACAACCAGAAAATGACTCAACTAGTATATGATACCATATAGTATATGATACCACTAATAGGGTATATAATTATACGGGGTCGTTCCAACAACTGCATATAACTATAAAAACTATTACATAATACACAAAATCTATGTCCATAGGTACAAGAAAATCCAACATAGCAAAATATGATCATATAAATCAGTTCAGAATAGAATTCACTTAAAAATGCAGCTAAAACAACCAAAAAATATCACAACTACCATATGATACCAATATGACATATAATTATACCAATAGGGTTTACAGTTCTACTAATTAATTCCACGAAACTATATATGGCTATACTACTATTACATAATACACATGCATAAAGAGAAAAATCAAAAAATAGTGTACCACATATTAATAAAAGAATATATTTCAAGACATTGTATTATAATACTATTATATAAAACAAACACATAAAGAAAAAATCAAAATGATTACATAATACACATGTATAAAAGAAATTAAAAAAATTTAAGATATTGTACTATTCTACTATTACTAAAGAAAAATCAAATAGTGCAACAATTAAATATAGCTAATACAACCAAAAAATGTTCCAACTAACATATGATACCAATATAGTATATAGCTATACCAACAAGGCATACAATTGTACGCAAAAAGTTTACTTTTTTGTTTTAAATTCAATTATTAAACTGAAATAATATTAGTTGTCACAAAATCTAATTAACTCAATGAGAGCTTATGCAATGAATAATACCTCCATGGAATTCCATTAGTGTTAATAAATATTATTAATGTTACTAAATATGTCCATGGAATTCCATTAGTGTTAATAAATATTATTAATGTTAATAAATATTATTATTTATTTATTGAAATTGTGGACAAAAATTCAGAACAATCCTTTTGAAATTGGGGTATGCACGACAACCGAGAGTTTCTCCGATCAACTTATTCCTCTTGTCCATTTTTCTCACGGTGAATATCCTATTTCATTTTTATTTTTCAAATAATTATTAATATATATTTTTACAGTCAAGGTACATATCATAGACAAAGAGATAGTCAAAAGTAATGTGATTCAAGTCATATAATAAAATAAAAAGGGAAATAGATTTGCATTTTCCACATGCCCCTCACGTGGGTAAAGCAAATTAAAGGGGAAATATGAAATTGAGTTGTCCGGTAATAAGTTTGTATTGTATAGGTAGGAATTGTAATTAATTTTAAAGTAGGCAATATCGGGTAATTACTTAGGCCTTGATAGGCATTATGTGTTATTTCCTCTATTAAATATACACGTGGCAAACAAAGATGAAGCTAAAGAGGAAAAAAACAAAGCAATTACATCAACTTTTGAAAGTCGAAAGACGTGTGTCCATGGATGTACCAAATAACCCTTATTTCCTAAACTACCCCTACAACCCCAAGTTCCTCTCGCTAGCTGTTTCTATAATAGTATATATATATATATATTCAATTATTATTTTGGGGGACGACTATATTCGTTTATTTAAGGGAGTTTTTTTTCTTCTTTTTTTTTTAAAAAAAAATGGAGGGAAGATTTAGAAGTATAAACCAAAGTTATAGTAACTTATACGGCTCCTTTGAGGGAGTTCAAAGTTATGTTCTAGTTTCTTTTTTTTCTTTTACCTCACCAAAATGATACATTATACACGAAGTACGTCCATGAGTTATCTTCTTCATTTGAAACCTCTCAATCTCTTAGTAACGTGATACTAATATAGTAATATACTGCTACCATCTGCAGCCCATTGGCAAATATGAAAATTAAATTTTGGATATTGAGAGATTCTCTAGACCTGTTTGGTTTAGATTATAATATTCATTCTTATTGTTTAATTAAATTGTCCGATAGTCGATTTACATAATTAACTTGTTCGAGGTTATAATTTGTTTATAAGCATTAAATAATTTATTTCATACCGAGCGAAATATTGATTGTGATTAATATTCTGTAACGACCCGGCCGGTCGTTCCATGAGTTACAGTCCCTTTTTTTCCATTTCTGCTTCTTTATGTGTTGTTCAGCTACATTTCATCATATTGTGTTGGTTGGTTGGGTTTGGAGTAGTGTTAGAGTGATATGAGACAATTAGTCTCTTAAGTTGGCCTTTTAGTTAGAAAAGTCAACTGAAAGTTGACTTGTGGGTAAATGATCTTGGAATTTGGTTTTTAAGATTCGGATAGCTTCATTTGCTGATTTGGGACTTAGGAGCGTGATCGAAATGTAATTTAGAGGTCCGTGGTAGATTTAGGTTTGAATTGGCGAAATTGAAATTTTTGCGTTTTTCAGTTGGTAGTAGAAATCTTGATATCGGGGTCGAAATGGAATTTCGAAAATTGGAGTAGGTTTGTGTGTCATTTATGACGTGTGTGCAAAATTTCAGGTCATTCGGATGAGGTTTGATAGGTTTTTGGATCGATTGCGGAATTTGAAAGTTTGAAAATCCTTAGGCTTGAATCCGAGGGTGATTTGGTGTTTCGATGTTGTTTTGAGTATTCTGAGGGTTGGTATGAGTTTGGATGATGATATAAGACTTGTTCATATCGGAAGGTTGTCGAAAAGTGTGGACTTGAATTGTAGCAGCTGAAGCTGTTGTGTTCTGTCATAACTGCACCTGTGAATTGGGGATCGCAGGTGCGAGCCGCAAAAGCGGACAAGAGACCGCAGAAGTGGCAAGGATCGCAGGAGCGAGGTCTGGACCACATCTGCGAGACCTGGGTTGCAGGTGCGACGTTTGAGGATTTTAATGAAAACTGCAGATGCAGTTAGGATGACCGCAAGTGCAATAAATTGCCCGCAGGTGCGAAAATCGCTGGGCAGAAAGTATATAAATTCCCCTTTGCGAAATTTAGCCCATTCCACCATTTTTAAAGTTGGGATTGAAGCTTTTGGAAGGTTTTGAAGAGGAAATCAAGGGGATTCTTGTTAAGGTAAGATTTTTAAACTTAATACTAGTATCTATGGTGAATTTCAGTTGAGTAAACATGGAAATTTATGAGATTAAGGGTGAAAATTGGGAAAATTAGGGCTTGAAATTGGAGAGGTGAAGGGCCATTTGAGGTTCGATTTTGATAATTTTGGACTCATGAGAGGATAAGAATTCTAGTGTTGTAATTTTTAACGGATTCCGAGATGTGTGTCCGGGGGTCGGGTTTGACCAATTTTGGAATTTTGAATTTTATTTGATGATTTTCGCATGGGCTTTGGCTTGTATTGATATTATGATTCTGATTTTAGATAAATTCGGGATGATTTGAGGCCGAATCGAGAGGCAAGGGCATTGCGGAGTAGATTTCTATCCGATTTGAGGTAAGTAACGATTGTAAATCTAGACCTTTTTAATAAATGAGGTGATCCACATGCTAGATGATGGGCGTGTGGGCGTGCACCCATAGGGATTGTGACTTGGTCCGTCCCGTGGCGGCTGTAGAGTTGCATATTTTGATAAACTTTATATGATATCCATGTGTTTCGGAAATGAATCTGTTAACTTTGGCCGAATGCCATGTTTGGGACCTTGTGCCAAACTGTTTGGACCCTTAGGGGTATTTTACTACTTTCCTCACACTGTTTTGATTTGAAAGCATATCTTCAGTCATGATTTTTACTTGTCGATTGTTTGACTCAGTTTCATCACTCTACTTTCAAATATACGAAAACTGTTTGGGCTGCGTTCCCTGATTTTCACTAAAATGCCCGAGTGGCTGTGAGATTAATGACTGAGAGAGAGGTCGAGGACCTGATGGTGAGGATTATATATATTTATGGATCGGTCTGCACGCCACAGCAATATTTATATATATGGATCGGGCTGCACACTGCAGCGATATGATGGATCGGGCTGCACGCTGCAACGATATAACGCGGGCTGTAGGAGCCCCTCCGGAGTCTGAACACTCCCAGTGCGCATAGTCGACTATATATATTTACGGATCGGACTGCACGCCACAATGGTTATTATTACGAGATATCTATTGAGCGAGAGTGCTAAGTGTGAGTACTGATTGACGAGAGCTGAGTCACGAGTGACAGAGAGGCTTGCCCGAGGGGCTATACTTATTACTAATACTTTGCCCGAAGGGCTTGTTTATTAGATTTTTGTTTTCACTCTTCTTTTATACTGAGCCTCTATTGAAAAATGTTGAACAAAATACTTTAGAGGATTTTCATTGAAACTGGAGCTTTTACGAGATATTTGGTTATTGAACTACAGATTTTGACTTTGATACCTCCATTGAGATTTTATCTTAGATTATGTATATGATGTTAATGCTCGTCATTGCACTCAGACTTTATTTACTTTGGTTACTTACTAAGTTGGCATACTCACGTTACTCTTTGCACCTTGTATGCAGATTCAGGTGCCAGAATCTCCAAGTGAGAGTTGTTCGTTGCCTTCAGAGTACTATCCGGAGATTGCAAGGTAGTTGCACGGCGTTCGCAGCCCTGCCTTTCTCCTTCCTATCCTTAGTATTTTATCCTTTAGGCTTATCTTGTATTAAGCAGATAGTGTTGAGTTGTATTTAGTGGCTCGTGACTAGTGACACCAGATTCGGGCTGTGTTGATCTATTTATGTACTTGTTTTCGTGTATTTTTATATATATTAAAATGAGAGATTTGAGATTTATCTGATTAGAAAATGAATTTATAAAAGAACTTGATGTTGCAAATATTGAATCGGCTTGCCTAGTATTGTGATAGATGCCATCACGACCGGGGTGGTTTGGGGTCGTGACATATTCCATTATATGGAGTTTATTCCTTGGATGCATGGTAACCCAATTTATATGAAATTAATATTCTCAAGTTATTGCATTTTGAATCAGAAAAAAAAAGCATTTATTTGTTATGTCATGACATATTAAAAGTTCATTTTTAGTGATATAACTCATTCAACCCATATCCCCTATTCCATATTTGAATTGTGATGCAACGAATAATCCATGACCCTGGGGGCCTCATTTTCAGAATTTGTGTAGGAGTTCCCTTTAAGTATAAGTAACGTGTAAAATACACATTGATCTCATTTTCAGAATTTTAGTGGTGTATTTCGTTGCTAAGAGCTTATGCCAATTCAAATCCTAAGTTGTTAACCTAAAAACTAGTAATTGGTAGAGGTCAAACCTACTTAATAATAAAATTCCATCTTTGCCACATTCAGGAATGTCCAAATGCTAAAAATAGAGAAATGAAAATTAAACAAGGACGGACAATTGGAAAATAGAGGCGAACTTGCCGTCACTTGTCTTCCACGGTATATATTTAATTAATCAAAGAAACCTCTTACAGTAAATTACAATCATGTAATTAAACAAAAGAAAAAAGGAATCTGCAAATAGGAAGACTAGTCCTTGGACAGAGGCATGGATAATACAAGACAATTTGTGAAAAATTAAGGAAATTAGAGATCTCGAAGCTGTTTAAGATTCATGGGAGATATATATTTGGGGTCACCCTCCAGCAATTGTTTGGCAATTATAAGGTTAGCAGCTTCACTGGGATGATAAGGATCCCAAAATACATGTTTGTCACGATCTGAACACATACTAGAGGTTGGTCCACATGGAACTATACCAGCAAATTGCCCTCCATTTCCACAGCAAGCTTTTGTCGCAGTTGCAAATCCTAAAACAATTATTATATATAATTAGTAATTATAAAGAATCTAAAGAATAATTAGGAATTATAAGATTCTCACCATATTTGTCATAATTGGTGATGAGTTCCATAACAAGATCGTAAACATTTGCATGTACAAAAGTTGCTCCGTCGAGATTTTTGTTCATTTCAGAGAGCATATATTTCAATCTAGCATTGTATTGAAGTGCTAGCTTGTTTGCTAATTCCACGCATTCGTTTTCCTTCAACTGATTTATTGTCTTTTGGTAAGGGATGCAACCAATTGGTCCAACATTTCCAATTATAAATTTTCTTGCATCCAGTTTGTACAATCTCTGCCATACCCAAATTAAGTCGATAGTCAAAAAATTATCTACACTAGTGTCAATATATATAAGTTAAGTAGGTAATATAAGAAAGTGTTATTACCGTTAGTTGTGCCTTCAAGTGACTGAGAAGATCATCAATGAAGGCATCTGGGGATTCGGTTATTCTTGTACCAATAGAAAGTACAGGAAGAAGGTAATTGTTAAGGAAATCGTTGGACCCAATTGTGATTGAGAAAATGGATTTTTTCATGATATAATCCCTTGCCTTTGATTCACCCAATAGCTTACTAATTTCTTTTCTAGTAATGTTGAAATAATCAACTTGGATGTCCATTGATAGCCTGTTTACCTGCAGGATATATAGAAGATGTGACCCACGTGATATTGTTATTGTGGGACTTTATTTTACCTTTTTTTTCTTCCTATCTATTTTCACTTATTAATTCTTGTTTCATAAATGTAAGGGCTAAATTTGAGAGGTTGATTTACAATTTATGATATAACGGTCAATTAAATTCTCACACTTTGATGGAGAGCGAAAAATAAAATGAATTAATAAACTTGTCCTACTCTAAGTGGCAATTCACTTCACGTACTCCATAAAGAGTGAATGAAAGGGAGAAACCGTTTTCTTAAAATCTTGCTCACCATCAACCTCATTCTTCATCTTTTCTTAATACAGTCATAACTGCCTTATTTATTTCGGATTTTTTTAGCTGTTATAACAAAATGTTGTTATAGAGAACATATATTATTAAATAGCATGAAATTGGTTCCATAAAATGTTTTGATCACTTACAAATATTCTTCCCGTGCCATTCATAATTCCACCACCTCCCGATGCATAATTAACTCCGTATAATATAGCTCTTCCTGTGCAATTTGGAGCAAGATATGGTGTGGCATAATGTGGTTGGCCCAATCCCTCTCCTAATTAAGAAGAATAGAATTGAACATTTTTGGATTTGTTTTGAACAAGAAAAAAGTAAATAAAGAACGTAAATGTCTTAAACTCATGACTGCACTAATTAAATTGAAAATGATTGAGAAAATTGTAATTCGTCTTACCAACAATGTCTCCTATGGTTCTTCCATTTGTATAACGACCAGTAGGATTCCCTCCAGAAGCTTTAAAATCAATGCCATTAGGTGGAATATTAGCCTTTGATAAGGTTTGTAAATAGTTATTATTCCCTGCATCTACTAAAGAATCTCCAAAAATATACGAAGCTCCAAATCCTAAATCATCAGCACAATTTGCGAAAACGATAAGATTAATCACCAAAAGAAGAACGACCAGAACATAGTTATAATTTGTCATGGCCATGGCTTTGAGTTACTACAAAATAGTAAAATGTTTTAATTTGTATATATCACAGAAAAAGATATATCTATAGCTTGAGAAACAAATGAATGCAAGGAGGCTATAAGAAGCAATGGCTAGAAAACTTGTAAAAGGAATGATCCAATGGGTTGGTATGAAACTCTTGATTTGATAAAGAAAATGATAGATTTTCAAGAATTAGGTGGACTACATCTGTGTACAATATCTCAACGTGCATGGACCTTAGGCAATTACTTTAATTTCAAGTAAGCCAGTCCTCCACGTGAAGTCAAATACTGGTAATAAACTTAGGTGTGTGTTTAATTGAGCTAAGGCGGAAGCAGAATGTTCTGGCAATAAACTTAGGTGTGTGTTTGGTTAGGGGTTGAACCCCACCCTGAAAGTTTTGCACCAGCACTCAATTCTTAAGGGCTATTTGGTTTAAGGTATAGGAGAGACAATAGTTTATGTATAAAACTTAGGTCACTAATCTGCCATTATTGGTCACCATCTAAATAAGGAATATTTCAAGATAAATTTACTTAGTTATCTACTTTAAATCCTTTAAAATTTTAAAAGGACGTTATGATTGATATGAAATGATTTGGAGCTTATTTAGCCATTTAAGTATTAAGTTCTAATTTCGAAAAGAATAGAAACCGTGCAAAAATAGAAAATACTTTAAGAAAAATTTAATGTAAGAGAAGTACAAATAAACATGACTTCAACAAAGAGACAATTCTTTATATAGTGATGAATATTCATAATATAAATATACTACAATTTAGTATTTAATATTTTATAAATTGTACTATTCAGTGATATCAAATTTTATAAGCTTTCATCCTTCAATTATCCTGAAATCACTCGCAAAACTTCAAAAACAACCCAAACTGAATTTTATGTCCAAACACAACTCTAAATTTCAAATACCATTTTTACTTCAAAAAAAATTTCACCATTTTTTGGAATTTTACATTTCTTATGTCCAAACGCCTACTTAGTTTCTTACATTTAGCAATCAAATCTCTCTCTCTCTTTCTATTCTGAATTTATGTTTAACATTCAATATTCTCTAAATATTTCTATTACTCTAAATATTTATATAAATGGTATAATATGTATGTATATATATATATAAATAAAATATATCATGCATATTATTTATACATATACTATACCCAATATATATTGTATCATTTATATGAATGGTATAAATATCATATAATATCTATACGTATAAACATAGAATATGTCATATATGTATTATTTATTCCTGTATTATACCAGATATACATGTCGCATTGATCCACTTCTCCTTTAAAATAAATTAAATAAGCCTCAAAATTAAGATGAATCCCTAATTTTGCGGCGTGGTAAATAAGGTTCAAGACATTTGTCATGACCCAATTTCATTATAGGTCGTGATGGCGCCCAACACCGTTGTCAGGCAAGTCAACCCGAAAATATTAGTGAGTTCTCATTTTACTTTACCAAATTAATTCCAACATTTTCTTAACTTGAATTAAAAACAAGTGATAATTAGCAACTTAAAGTAATAGTTATACAAACCAAAAGAATAATCTACCAATGTGTATGCCCAGACCTAGTGTCACAAGTATAAGGGCATCTAGTAGAATATACAAAAGAATAAATCTATCCTACTGTCTTAAATAGAATAGACAGTCTAAAACAAGAGAGACTCCATCATGTTGTTGAACGGCATAGGAAGGGAGCAGCTCACCGTAGAATCTCGACCTACTATCAAGAATGCACATCAGACGGGTAGCCAGATGCGCCTGCCTCAGATTCTGTACAATTAAGTACAGAAGTGTAGTATGAGTACATAAACAACATGTACCCAGCAAGTATCCAGTCTAACCTCGAAGAAGTACTGACGAGGATCGACTTGACACATACTAAAGTCAATACCAATAATGATAAATAAAGATTTCACTAAGCATGGATAACATGAACATAATGGCAAGCTCAGAATTTAAAGAGAACAATATATCAGTTTCAGTCATGTATTATAATAGTTGCACTCCAAGGCATTTAATAGAGCAAGTCATGGATAAGATTTCATATACATATCATGCACATATTATGCCGAGGTCGTACGGTCCAGTCCAACATAAAAGAAATTTTGCACTACCAAAGGGTCGAATGGTGCGAACCATAGATGCATCTATTTCTACCGAGGCGATCGGCCTGATCCACAATTATCAATTATTATCAAGAAGGCACATAAAGGCGCATTCATAGTCAAATAAATTCATACAAGTTCTCAAGTAAGTGCATACGTTCATATATATTTAGTTTCAAATCCTAACATGTCCTAAGTGATCTCATTAGTATGAAAGGATATAAACATTTGCAAGTATAGTATGATACATGTCCTAAACTACCCGTACAATTAGCATAATAGTAGCTACGCACGGACTCTCATCACCACGTACGTACGTAGGCCCCACGAACAATCACATACATTTATTAGATTCACTTAGGGATTTATTTTCCTCTTACGAGATTAGAAAGGAGACTCACCTCCCTCCAAAGTTTACTGCCAATACCAAGAAAGTGCTCGAACCCTCAATTTGGGGCTGAATGATCCAAAACTAATTAAACGAGGTAAGAACTAGTCAATACAAGTTCAAAAGTTCGTATTCTAACTATTAAAGTAATTTTCCCAACCCTAAACACAAGTTTCCTAAAATCCATCCCCGGGCTTACGTGCAAGGATTTTGGAAATTTTTTAGGGACGTTGTCACCCATAACCTAAGGATCAAGAATATATGATTTCTACCTTTATCCATAATAAATTTCGTGGTTAAATCTTATTTTTATCAAAACTCTAGGTTTTACTCTAATCCCACGATTTTTTACTAATCTTTGTGTGTTAATCTACCCAAAACCCAAGTTTTAAACCCACATTAAGTAGAAATAACTTATCTCACAATGCTAGGTTGAAATCCCCTCTTTGGAAGCTCCCAAGTCTCCCAAACAATGAAAGAAATGTGTCAAAAATGATACATTCCCGTATTAAATGAAGGCATTACCTTCAGCAATTTTCGCACCTGCGGTTAGGGGACCGCATTTGCGGTCTCGCTTCTGCGAGAGAGAGTCTACATCTGCGGAGCTAGGCTAGGTTGGCTGGGACCGCTTCTGCGGTCTGGGGGCTGCTCCCGCGGATCCGCTTCTACGGAAAGGGATCCGCATCTACGGTTCCTAAGCTCCTTCCCTTTGGCCGCACCTCCGAGGGCTCGACCACTTTTACGGTCTCACACCAGCGGCTGACCAACCGTAGATGCGGTTATGACAGATACTTGGAGCTTCAGTTCCTTCCAAAAAATTTCAACTTCACTTGAGTCTAGTCCGATTGATGCTCGGGGCCCCCGGGCTCTGCCCGAACATACCGACAAGTTTGAAATTATAAAACGGACTCGCTCAAACCCTCGAAATGCCCGAAACAACACTAAATCGAAGAATCACCCCCTAAAACCAATTGAATCAAACTTATGAACTTCAAGTTCTTCAATTTACTTCCAATGCGAACACACTTACACTACTCGGATTGACACCAAATTTTGCATGCAAGTCTTAAATGGCAATAAGGAGCTATTAACGGTCTCAAAACTCCGTTCGGAACCTGATAACACAAAAACCCGCTCCTAGCCAAATATTTAAGAACTTCAAAATCCTTAAGGAATCGACTTTCACTATTAGGTGCCAAAATGCTTCCGGGTAATCCAAAACCCGATTCGGACACATGCCCAAGTCCGAAATCATAATACGAACTTATTGGAATATTTAAATCCAAATTTTGAGGTCGTTTACTTAAAACTTTGATCGAAGTCAAACTTGGCCTTTTAAGCCAACCTTAAGGAACCAAGTGATCCGATTCCAACCCAAACTCTTCCAAATCCCGAACCAACCATTCTTGTAAGTCATAAATCAATAAAAGCTAGTACAGGAAGTCTTTTCTAGAGGAACGGGGTTCTAAAAAGCAAATCGACTAGTTGGGTCGTTACATTCTCCACCTCTTAAATAAACGTTCGTCCTCGAATAGGTTTAGATTCATACCTGAAGTCCGAATAAGAATGGATGTCTACTCCGCACATCCTCCTCGGACTCCCAGGTTGCCTCCTCGACTGGTTGGCCCCTCCACTAGACCTTCACCGCAGAAATATTCTTGGATCTCAACTGGTGATCCTGCTCATCATTAATGGCAATTGTCTCCTCCTCATAACCCAAACTCTCATCCAGCTAAATAGTACTGAAGTCTAACACATGAGACAAGTCGGCGTGATACTTCTGCATCATAGATACATGAAAAACTGGATGAACTCCCGATAAGATGGGAGGTAAGGCAAGCTCGTAAGAAACCTCTCCAACTCGCCTCAACACCTTAAATGGGCCAATAAACCTTGGGCTCAACTTTTCCTTCTTCCCGAATCTCATAACACCCTTCATTGGCGAGAATTTCAAGAGAACCTTCTCGCTAATCATGAATGATACATCGCGCGCCTTCTGATCCACGTAACTTTTCTGTCTAGACTGAGCTGTGTAGAGCCTTTCCTGAATCAACTTTATCTTTTCCAAGGCATCTTTCACCAAATATGCACCATATAACTTAGCCTCACGGGGCTTAAACCACCCGATAGGAGAACAACATTACCGGTCGCATAAGGCCTCAAATGGAGCCATCTCGATGCTAGACTGATAACTATTATTGTAAGCAAACTCGGCCAAAGTCAAGAACTAATCACACTGTCCTCCAAAGTCAATCACACATGCTCTAAGCATATTATCCAAAATTTGAATTGTTCGCTCGACTGTCCGTCGGTCTGGGGATGGAATGATGTGCTGAGCTCCACACGGGTCCCCAACTCACTCTAAATAGCTCTCTAGAAATGAGAAGTGAACTGAGGGCCTCTATCTGATATGATGGAAACGGGCACGCCGTTCAACCGAACTATCTCCCAAATGTAGATATGTGCCAACCTCTCTGAAGAATAAGTAGTCACCACTGGAATAAAGTGGGCCGACTGGTTAACCTATCGATAATGACCCAAGTTGCATCAAACGTCTGCAATGTCCGCTGCAACCCGACTACGAAGTCCAGAGTAATGCGCTCCCACTTCTACTCAGGTATAGGCATTTGCTGCAATAGTCCACCTGGCCTCTGGTTCTCATACTTAACCTTCTGATAATTCGAACACCGAGCTACATACTCAACTATGTCTTTCTTTATTCGTCGCCACTAATAATGCTATATCAGGTCACGATACATCATTGTAGCACCTGGATGAATGGAATACCGTGAACTGTATGCCTCCTCTAGAATCCTCTCCCTCAGGTTATCAATATTAGGAACACATAGGCGACCCTGGAGTCGCAAAATACCATCCTCGCCAATAGAAACATCCTTGGCACTACCCTATAGCACCGTCTCTCTATGAACCGCCTAATGCAGATCATCGAATTGTCGAGCCTTGATCTGCCCCAAAAGTGAATACTGAGCAACAACACATGCAAGAACTCGGCTGGGCTCTGAGATATCTAACCTCACGAGTCTGTTAGCCAAGGACTGAATGTCCAAACCTAATGGCCTCTCCTCTACTGAAATGAATGCCAAGCTACCCATACTCTCTGCTTTCCTACTCAAGGAATCCGCGGCCATATTTTCCTTGCCCGGATGATAAAGAATGGTGATGTCATAATCCTTTAGTAACTCCATCCATCTACGCTGCCTCAAATTAAGGTCCCTCTACTTGAAAAAATTCTGCAAGATGCGATGATTACTGTAAACCTCACAGGACACTCCATACAGATAATGCCTTCATATCTTAAGGGCATAAACAATCTCCGCTAACACCAAGTCATGCACAGGGTAGTTCTTCTCATGAATCTTTAGCTGGCGTGAAGCATATGCAATAACTCGCCCATCCTGCATCAACACACATCCCAAGACAATGCGTGAAATGTCACAATATACCATATACATCCCTGAACCGGAAGGCAACACAGAGCTAGTGTTGTAGTCAAAGCCGTCTTGAGCTTCTGAAAGCTCATTTCACAATCATCGGACCAACGGAAAGGAGAACCCTTCTGGGTTAATCTAGTCAGAGGTGATGTAATAGATGAAAAGCCCTGCATGAATAGACGGTAATAACCTACTAACCCCAGGAAACTCCTGATCTCGATCACTGAAGTAGGACATCGCCAACTCTGAACTGCCTCAACCTTCTTGGGATCCACCTTAATACTCTCTTCTGACACAATATGCCCTAACAATGCCACTAACTCAAGCCAAAACTCACACTTAGAGAACTTAACATATAGCTTCTAATCTCGCAAGGTTTGTAGCACTACTCTTAAATACTGCTCTTGCTCTCCCAAGCTACGTGAGTATATCAAGATGTTGTCAATGAAGGCGATAATAAAGGAATCAATATAAGGTCTGAACACCCTATTTATCAAGTCCATAAATGCTGCTGGGGCATTAGTCAAGCCAAAGGACATCACCAGAAACTTATAATGACCATATCTAGTACGGAAAGCAGTCTTCAGAACATCTGAGTACTGAATCTTCAACTGATGGTACCCTGATCTCAAGTCGATCTTAGAGAAAACCCTAGCACCCTACAACTGTTCGAACAAATTATCAATGCGCGGTAATGGGTACTCGTTCTTGATGGTAGCTTTGTTCAACTGGCAGTAACCAATGCACATCTGCATGGTCCTATCCTTCTACTTTACAAACAGCATTGGTGCACCCCAAGGTGACCCACTTGGTCTAACAAACCCTTTGCTAACAAATCCTCAAGCTACTCATTCAACCCTTTCAAAGCCATATGGTACGGTGGAATAGATATAGGCTGGGTACCTGGAGCCAAATCAATATAGAAATCAATATCACGATCTGGTGGCATGCTAGGAAGGTCAGAAGGAAACACGTTGGCAAACTCCTGGACTATTGGAAATGAATCAATCGTTGGAGAATCTACAGTGGTATCCTGAACATAACCTGGATAAGCCAAATATCCCTTCTCAGCCATATGTCGAGCCTTCAGAAAAGAGATAACCCGATTAGATGTATTAACTGAGGAACCCTTCTACTCCAACCTTGGCAACTCTGTCATCACTAAAGTAACAGTCTTCGCATGGCAATCTAGGACAGCGTGATATAGGGATAACCAATCCATGCCCAGGGTGACCTCAAAGTTGTTAATATTAAGCAATAGGAGATCTGCTCTAGTCTCGAAACCACAGAATGTGACCATACATGACCGGTAGATATGATCCACAACCATAGAATCGCCCACAGGAGTGGACACATGAGTAGGAGTACCCAAAGGCTCACGTGGAATATCCAGGAAATAAGCAAACAAAGATGACACATATGAATAGGTAGACCCTGTATCAAATAGCACTGGAGCATCCCTATGGTAGACAAAAATAATACATGTGATAACGCATCCGAGGCCAATGCATCTGGTCAGGCCGGAATGGCATAGAATCTAGTTAGAGCGCTGACTAGCTGGCCTCCACCTGAGTGAGCAGTAGCTGGCTGACCTCTCCCTGCCTGGCCCCCACCTCTAGGATAGCCTATGTTGGCATGTCCCCTACCTCTAGGCAGCTGGGCAACCGGTGTTGTAATCATGAGCTGCTGACCTTAATGTACTGCCTTCCCTCGAAGCCAGGGGAAGTATCTCCTCATATGACCAAGGTCTCCGCACTCAAAATAACCCCACAGTACGGTGACCTACTACCCTGATATCTAACCCTGATGGCATGTAGACCCAACGGAATAAGCCTGAATAGCCGGTGGATGGTATGAACTCTCCAGCATAGCACTGAACTAGGAACCAGAAGAATCTTGGGGACCTGAATGGCTATTGGAGGAACCCTGAATAGCTAGCGGGCGGTAAGAACTCTCTGGTATGGCGCTAAAGTAGGGGCACGCTGGAGCACCTCGAGCAGGTGGTGGTGCTGAATATGGGGTCCTGCTAGGATGACCCCTCCCAAACTGACCTCTGCCCCAAGCCGGGGCACCTCTGAACTCTCTAGAGAATCTAGCCCTCTTGTCCTACTGCATTGCTCCTTACCTCTCAGACGGTAGCCCTCAATTTTCCCAACAATCTCCACCACTAACTGATAAGGAGTCCTCATCTCCACCTCTCAAGCTATGGTGGCCCTAATTATAGAATGCAACCCTACAACAAACCTCCATACCCTCTTTGCGTCAGTAGGAAGTATCATCAGTGCATGGCAGGATAAATCTTAAAACCTCACCTCATAGTCGGTCACTGACACCGGGATCTAAGGATGTCTATAGGTTTATTCAGAATTTTAAAAGTTGTTAAATGTTTCATTTCTTATTTAGGTAAATTTACTACGTGTTGTCTAACCGTATTAAAGAAGTGATTTTGGAAATATTTAAAATGAGAATTTAATTGAGTATTTTGGTTGGCTTGCCTGACAGCGGTGTCCGATGCCATCACGATCCTTAGTGGATTTTGGGTCGTGACAATATGGTATCAGAGCAATAGGTTCCCTTAGGTCTCACGAGTCATGAGCAAGTCTAGTAGAGTCTCGCGGATCGGTACAGAAATGTCTGTACTTTTCTTCGGGAGGCTACAAGGCTGTTAGGAGTACTTCCCTTCTTGATTCCTCATCATGTGATTTGATTCCTTGAGGCTTATGCCCTTGTTTCTTTCCTACTCAATCTTACGCGACATGAACCGCTTATTATAAATAGAGAATTGAAGTATTTTCATGGTACTACCAAATGTGGTGCGGGTTTTCTATCCCTACGGGGTTGTTTGAACTATTATCATCACCTTGTAGAAGGATATTCTGTCATTTCAGCTTAGTAGTGGTACTTCTTAGAGCTCTAAGGCTAGGCACCAGTTTCCATGATATTTATGAATGATCGTCTCGCAGTATTTATGTAATGGTAGGATGCTTTCCTATGTGTTGGGGTAGTGAATGACTTGAAGGGAGGATTACTCAGTGCATGATTTAGAGATTCAGTATTTTATTCCTGGCAGGGGAAAGGCAATCGGGCTAAGAATTTTAGATTTGGGATAATGGAGTAACGAGGCTTGGTATTTACGAGCGTGGAGAATTCTTATCTGTGATGAGGTGTCATTGTCCTTGTTGAATGTACTAAGTTCGTCGGTGTTAAGATCTTCTATAATTTGCCTTAGGGCAGGATATTGTAAGGTGGTATTAGAGATGCGGCTGTCAGAGATCACAGAGTGCGGTGGTTCAGGATTGAATGTGTATTTCTAATGCTGACGGCTCGAGAGAGACAATTCTTCAGAAAGATTTAAAAGTTAGTAGCGGTCTATTGGTTCCATGCTACCGAGATAGATTTTGATCTAAGGCATTAGCTGAGCAGCAAAGGATGAGGAAGGACGCAGGGAGAAGTGTCATGCGGGGGTTAAACTTCCAAAGGGATAGGTGTAAGAAGTTGAGGTCGAGTAGTTTCTTAAAGAAGTGAGTCTGCCTAAAGTAGGAGAGTGGCAGAGAGGTATGTGGATTAAGTGGTTGGATCTACGGACTTAATTTGAAATACCGGCTATTATACAGCGGGAGATTTGATATGACGGAAATGAGCTGGTTGATATGGGGGAGGATACAACATAACTTTGAATTTGAGGATATTGTCGCATATTTAGTTGATGTCCACGGGGAGTGAATGGACTTGTGCAACTGGTGAATGAGCACGGGCTTAGGTGGGTTATCTCCTGTGAGCAGATCAACGGTCGCGTGGTTGGCAAAGCTTCTGCGAAAAATCCTACTGACTATCTTGTAAGAGGTCAAATATGCGAATGTTGCTAGAGATTCAAAGCATTTACGAAACACTAACGGAAGGATTCGAGGAATCTGGTGGTTTGATTGCGTAAGGTCATGTCAATAAGAGATAAAGAATCTTGGTGGGTTCCAGAGTTGTGTAATAGTGGCTTCAAGCTAAGTGGGAGAGTCCCACCGCCTACGATTCGGTTGTATGATTATCTTCATGTGAGGTTTTGGGTTATCGGCGTATTAGTAAGTTGTTTCGGCTAAGGGAAAAGGAACATAAGTGGAAATTTGAGCAAAGGAATTGAAGAATGTGTTCTATAATTGGCATCATCGATTCATGTTCGAACTTTGGGAAGACTCGGGAATTAAGCTTCGCGTAGAAGTGAGTTGCAAGGAAAGTGATTCGGTCGGGTGGTTCTTTGAGAGGGTGGTCATGGGCTAGCAGAGCCTTACAGTTGATTATATTCGGGACCATGTCAGAGTGGGTGACTCTTAATAATGGTCCTAGTGGATTCAAAGGTTAAAAATGCGGTGCCTAAGAATTCAAGCTCGCAATGTGTTTAGGAATCAGGCTTGTGAAGCAGCTTATGATAAGAGGCTCTGAGTGTTCTATGATGTTTTGACATGCAGTGTAGCATTAGGAGGAAAAATAAAAGAAGACTTCGGATTCGTAGAGGAATTATTAGAATGGATGTACCAGTCGAGATGCGAACATGCGCACAAGGTAGGTATGAGATGGTTTGTTGGATTTGAGACAGCATGGTCTAATGTTACAAGGCCACTCTGGTTGAGTGCGTTATGTGTTGAATAAAGTTATTATTGTTCTAAGGCAATTAAGGATAAATTGGAAGAGGTTAGATTGGTTAGCCATGATTGAATTGGCATATTGGTGGCTTAGGCCACTACTTGAAGAATTGCATCTTCTACGGTTGTAAGAATTCACTCGTGTCTTGCTAAGGTTCTCTTGGAATGAGTTTAATAAAAAGCTTCCATGTGAAGAAGTGTTTACCATGTTTGTGGTTCAGGAGTTGTGATGAAATTCTTGTGCTATCGCATGCTGGCTTGTTAGGTGCAGTAAGCGGTATGAAATTTTAAAGTGAGGATCAAGATTACGGTTCGGTGTTTGACGATGATGTCACGAGCTTGGATGAGCAGGAAGGGTATTTGGATATTTAGAGTAAGTTGGTATTTTCTACAGCGTCGCCTGAGATCGGTGATTTGTGAAAAAGGCTTCGCACCCAGTATGAAGATTGTGGTGATATTGTTAATTTGAAAGTTTATGCCTGGAGGGCACTCGATTTATTAGGTTGTGGATTGGGGAGGATTACTCTGGTTATGATGGTTGTTCCTGTGTGTTATGGGAAAAAGAGAGTTATGATGGACCCAGGAGAGATTATGGACTTAGTTTGGTACAATCAGAATCGGCATGAGGTCTGTGGATGGATTCAAATATGAATATGCTCTATATCACGCCAAATAAGTTCATTTCAGCATATCTCCCCTTATGGAGGAGTATTCGGAAGTTGGATGTTATTTCGTCATCGGCTATTTCATGTAATGCTATATTGTGTCGTGTGAGTTACGAAACGGCTAGGTGATGGCTGCCAACTCCACACTACTATAAAGTAGGAAGAGAGGGTCGCAATAGCTTTTACCCGATATGAGGGTCGGGATCGAATTCCTCAGGAAGCTAGAAATAGAGTTGATGTATGTATCTAGTCTAGAATCGTGTAATTTTTCCAAATGTCACTTCCAAAATTTTGGGTTTTCTTTTATAAACTACTATTATCAACTACTAATTAGAATTGAAACTAGATTACGCTAAGAGATGATTGCTAAGAGTTGTATCTAATAGATTAAGGGGCACTAGGGACTTTCACCAAGGTGGCTAATTGACGGGTAATTGCTTCTAAGCCTTGATTGACATGATTGGGGAGATATGTATAACCGTTGCGCGATTTTATCCACTCTCATACCTCTTGGTAGGGAGAGTGATTTTGCCCAATTGACTCTCTCAAGACCAATTAGGTAGGCAAATTAGCTCAAGAAACTAGGGTTCAAGTTGGGTAATTACTCTCTCGAGATTTAACCCTTAACCTGGGACTATCAATTCTCTTGAGTCCATCCCAATTCCTTGTTGGGTCAATTTTGGACACTTAGGCTCTCTTTCTCAAGAAGAGCCAAGTCAACTTAGCACAAATCAATGTTTGCAACCACCAATTCATAAATTAAACCATAAAATTAACCCAAATACAAACACTCATAGTCAATCTAACCTTAAATCACAACACCCATCAACTACTCACACTAGGGTTAAGCCACAACCCTAGCTAATGGGTTTAGCTACTTATGCTTGAACAAGAAAATAGAGAAATAGATGATGAAGAAGACATAATAATTAATTACTAAAGTAAAACACAAGAATCTATCGTTAAAGTTAAGCTAAAATGCCCAAAATGGCTACAAATAGGGTTCTCACGAGCGCAGATGCTAAAATAAAATATCCGATACCCTAAAAATGGCAAAATGTTCTATTTATACTAAGCTGGAAAAACTGGACAAAAATGCCCTTGCGGGTGCGGCCCGCACTAGGCTCTTGGATTTCAAATCTTGCCTCTCTGAACTTGGGCTCCGCGGACCGCACAAAATGGACCGCGGCCGCGAAGGCATCTAGCGCGGTCCGCACAAAAATAATCGCGGAACACATGGGTTTGAACTTTGGCAATTTCAACTCTCTGAAGTTTTCTTCCGCGGGCCGCACATAATGGTAGTGTGGTCACGGATCCTTCACTGCGGACCGCACAATATGTACTTCGGCCGCGTTGCTTGAAGCTTGGTTTGCCAATCTCTGAATCTAACTAGTGCAGACCGCACAAAATGGACTGCAGTCGTACTAGGTTTTATGCCTTGAATTATGCTCTCTGAATCTCCCTAGTGCGGACCGTACAAAGTGTAGTGGAGCCGTACTAGGCCTGTTTGTCCTGAGTTTGCCTTGTCTTTGGTACTTGTGCAGATTTCACTCCTTTTGAGCCGATTGTTGACATTTCGTTACTTTGTTGATCAAACCTGCAATCAAGCAAACCTTATGAGCCTTTTGGGACTATTTTGTAATAATTTATAAACAAAGCGTAAGCAAGAAGGAGCGTAAAACACGTCAAAATCCCTAGTTATCACTAGGTAAATTTCTTATGTGTTGAGGTTCTGCGTATCGATGGTGTTATATGAGCAGGATGGCTCTTTAGTTTTAGGACATTTATCGTACCTCATTTATGCTTGAGTTGTTAGCTTATGGCGCTATATGTCTCCCCATGGATAGTATTATGCACTTAGCGTGCTTGTGACCAATATTTGATATTTTGTTGCAATAAGAAATTTAGCTCGTGGTGTATCTCCTTATGTGAATTTTATGTGTGTGGGGTGGCACGGTGCCATGGGTATGTTGTGTGGATCGGATTGTGCGCCGCAACAGTCTAATGTTGAGTACAGTTACCTATACCTGTTTTTATGCTTTTTGTTTCCCATTTTTTGAGGAAAGTCCATATTAGTAGCCTGAGTTGAGTAGTCCCTTCCAGAGTTTGGTTTTCTTATGTATCATGTTCGAATCGGTATCCTATTGGCATATTGTGGCAGCATATGAGACTTTTGGTCCTGCCTGGGGTGGCTTGTTGCTTGAGCAGTTTGTACTAGATAAGACAAGGTTATTGGATCTAGGATCAGTGCGATCGGATTATGTGAAGTATATTAAAGAGCAAATATCATTATCTGGTTCAGAATGAAGTAATGCTCTTGTCAAGAGTGTAGCCTCAATGATTTTTTGACTTGACAGTTGGTTATGAATTTCTACACATCTCTTCTGTCGTGGCGGTATTGCGAGAGTTGGAACAAGACTTATATATATCTTGAGGTGCGTTGTGAGCACCAAATTTGGGAAATGTTGGTTATTTATGATCAGAGAATGTTATTATGTTCCTGTGGATGATGTGGGCTGTCACAACCCGAATTTTTTCCACTATCGGGAGTCGTGATGGCGCCTACTAATAGGAGCTAGGCAAGCCAATTAATTTAATACTTCTCTTAACAACATCAACAATATAAATAAAGATGAGACAATTAATATAAAAGCGAAAGTCTCAAAACATAAATAACTGAAACCAAGTGCGGAAGCTCAAATACACCTCTACCCAGATCTGGTGTCACTAACTCACGAACTTTTACAGAATGCTAAATACAAAGTATGAATAAAATACAGTACTGTCTGATCCACTACAAAGGAAAGCAAACGAAAAACAAAGATAAGAAAGATTCCGGGCCATGCGGACGTCAGAAAGGCAACCTTGGGAATCTCTGGACTGAAGTCAGCTCCCGATGCTCCTACTGCTATCCAAAAACTCCTGCTCTGGTACTGTGATCTGTGCAAAAAGATGCACAGAGTGTAGCATCAGCACAACCGACCCCATGTGTTGGTAAGTTCCTGGCCTAACCCCGACAAAGTAGTGACGAGGCTAGACAGGACTACCAATCAACCTGTGCAGATATATATATATATATATATATATATAAGTACTACAAAATAATAGGCGAAAAGTAATAATTAAGACTGGGAGGGGAACATGCTTTTGGGGATAACAGATAAAATAGAACGGTAGGAATAAATAGGAAAACTGCAATTGATCTCTTCTAATACAGTATACGTGGTCGGCATGCCACACGATCCCATTTCATGATATATAAGTGGTCGGCGTGCCACACGATCCCATTTCATAATATATAAGTGGTTTCCCGGCAAGGGAGCAAGTATCAATTCATCTATCCCGGCAAGGGAGAATACAAATAGACAGTTAATTCCCGGCAAGGGAGCAACAACAATAACGTACACGTCCCGGCAAGGGAATAATTACATCTCTTTCCCTTTCGTTCATTTCTTACTTCCTAATCATGTCATAATTCGAGCCAACGCTCCAAGCAGTTTACAAATCATATTTCCTCTTCATACTGTTCACATTATATAGAAACCATCAATTAAGCAAGGAAGAGTCGCTACAGAATCCCAAATACACACAAATAAGGACTCACGGTCATGCTAGACACCGGTGTATAGATACCCGTCACCATGCCTATACACCATACTCAATATTTAATATTTAGTAAATAATACTCTAATCCTATTCCCTCAAGCCAAGGTTAGATCAAACACTTACCTCAACTTCCACGGCTAAATCAATCCACAACGACCACTTTCCCTTTAGAATTCGGCTCCAACCCAATCAAATCTATGAAATAATGACTTTATAGTATCAATAATAGCTAAACTATTCAAACCCAATGCCTAAATATAGATTTCCAAGCTTTCTTCCCAAAGTTTCCCAAAATTCCCCCGGGCCCGCTTGATCAAAACACGAGGTTCGGACCAAAATCAAACCCCCCCATTCACCCACGAGCCCGAATTTATAATTTGTTTTCAAATTTGACCCCATAACGAGGTCTAAATCAAAAAAATTTGAAATACCCTAACTCTACCCATTTCCCAAATTTCCTACCATTAAAACCCTAAGATTATTGATAAAAAGTTGATGAAAACACTAGATAATGGAAAGAAATCAATTAGTAAGTGCTTACTTGTGATTTGAGAAGAAACTCCCTTGAGAAAATCGCCCTAGTCTTCTAATTATTGAGAAAGTTTGAAAGAAAATCACTGAAGTTATGTTTTTAAAAAGACTCACTGCCCGACTTTCGCATCTGCGGCACAGGGGTCGCACCTGCGCCACCGCATGTGCGGAAGAAAAGGCGCTTCTGCGGAAATGGCGCACCTGCGAAGAAAGGATCCGCTTCTGCGGACCGCATCTGCGAGGGAGAAATCCGCATCTGTGAAGGAGACCGCATCTGCGACCCGTTGTCCGCACCTGCGATTCCTCATCTGCGGCCAAAGGACCGCAGGTGCGGTTACACCAGATATATTGCAGCAGCAGTGATTTTCTGCAATTTTTTTTCTAAGTTTCAACCACCCTGAACACCTCTGAAACACTCCCGAGCCCTCGGAGTTCCTAACCAAACACACACTAACTCAACAACATCCTACCAACTTAACCATGCGATTAAATTGCCAAAATAACATCATAAACGAGGAATCAAACCTCAAAATCATCACTTTTTCATCAAACTTCATAAACTTTCATTTTTTGAGTTTTAGGTCCGAAACACGTCAAATGACGTTTGATTTCAACCAAATTTCACAGGAAGCGCTTAAACCACATATAAGACCTGTACCGGGTGCCGGAACTAAAATACGGGCCCGATACCAACGATTTCTAATCCATGTTCATTTCAAATTTCCAAATAAATTTCAGAAAAACAATTTTTTTCAAAAATTCATTTCTCAGACTCGGGACCTCGGATTTTGATTTCGGGCATATGCCCGAGTCCCATATTTTCCTACGGACCCTCTGGGACCGTCAAATCACGGGTCCGGGTCCGTTTACCCAAAATGTTGACCCAACTCAACTTTAATCATTTTAAAGCCATATTTTGAAAATTTTCACAGAATTTAACATATAAGCTTTCCGGCTACGCGCTCGAACTATGCACGCAAATCGAGGCAAGTAAAAATGAGGTTTTCAAGGCCTCGAAAGCACGAAATGAAAGAGAAAATAGGTAATGACCCCTTTGGATCGTCAAATGGGCATGGTGAGATTTGGCAAAAGTATGCAATCATGTTTTGGTACATCGTGTAGTGATTGATGCAATGTTCATCTATTGGAAGTAGTCATGGCAGAGAATTCCGAATGTTGGAATTGGGCTCTAAGCTTATTTGCTTGAATAAAAGGGTATATCTTATGAATTAATCGAGCTAATGGGTAGGTGCACAAGGTGTTTAATTGTGATTTCAGACAACTCCAGCGCAGTTCTTAGCACGTTCGAGGACAAACGTATGTTTAAGTGGGAAAGAATGTAACGACATGACTGGTCATTTTGAGCTTTAGCACATCGTTCAGCAGTTTCAAGCCTTGAGTAGCTTCACTTCATGTATTATGACTTGTATGTGTGGTCGGAATTGAGTTCTGAGAAGTTCAGGGTTGATTTGGAGAGAGAGTTCTCATTTCGGAAGCTTTAAGTTAAAAGAATTGACTAAGATTGGATATTTGAGTAAATGACCTCTGAATCGAGATTCAAAGGTTCCAACAGGTTTGTATGATGATTTTAGACTTGGGCGTATGTCCGAATCAGGTTTTGGAAGACCTGAAAATGTTTCGGCACCTATTTTGGAAGTTAGCATTTTTGGAAGAATTTCATAAATTCGGGTTGAAGAGCATTTCAGTGTTATCAATGTCTGTTGGGATTCCGAGTCTAGGAATAGCTTCGTATGGTAATTTTGGTGTTGGGAGCGTGATCGGAAGTGAATTCGAAGGTCCGTGGGTCATTTTGGTGTCATTTGGCTAAAGATAGAAATTTGAAGGTTTTCGAGGAGTTTGACCAGAAGTGGACTTTTTAGTATCAGGGTCGGAATCCATTTTTGGAAGTTAGAGTAGGTCCATAACGTCGAATGTGACTTGTATGCAAAATTTGATGTCAATCGGACGTGATCTAATAGGTTTAATTTTGAAATTCTAAAGTTCATTAATCTTGAATTGGAGTGTGATTCATGTTTTAGTGTTGTTCAGTGTAATTTGAGGCATCGACTAAGTTCGTTTCATGTTATGGGACTTGTTAGTATACTTGGTTGGGATTCCATGGGGCTCGGATGAGTTTTGGACGAGTTTTTGGAAGAGTTTGGCGTTTTGAGCATAAGCATGTAACGATCTAAAGGTCCATTTTTAGATCTAGAGATCAAAACTCGATTTCGAGACTTCTGATATTTTTATAATGAATTATAGGAGTGATCTGGAAAGTTTGGTCTAATTTCATCAAGTCGCGATAGAGTTTTTAGCGCAAAATATGAATTAATTGTTTAACGAGCAAAATTGGTATCCCATTGACTAAATGAGCTCTGAATTGAGTTTTGATTGAAGTAATAGATTTGTACTATTATTTGTGACTCATAGGAACAAGAATCATTGAATTCTGAGTTCGTATGAGGGAATTAGAGCATTTTTAGTGAAATTAAAAGCTGCTGAAATTTCTGGGCAATTGCTGTATTTTTTGCAGGTGCGTGAACAGTACCGCACCTGCGTGAACGGTAAACATAGATGCATGAACAGTTCCCACAGGTGCGTGAACAGTAACCACACCTGCATGAACAGTAACTGCAGGTGCAAAAATGCTAGACAGTGTATAAATTGAGCAGTTCGAGATTTTTACTCATTTTTAGAGCTATGGAGCTCGGATTAAAGCGACTTTTGAGGCGATTTTCACCATATGAATTGAGGTAAGTGTTCTATATCCAAAAGTGATTATATTTAATTATTTTGTAGTTGGAATAGGAGTGAATGACTCTCGAGAATGGTTTTATGGTGTTTGAGATTTTGCATGCAATAATCAGGTGTCTAAGGTGGTGTATGTGGCTAGGGACTGTGTTTTCATTAGAAAGGATCAAGACTTGTGGTATCTTATGTTAATTATGGGATTCTATTTATCAGTATCTGGAAAGTAATGGTAACGAATTTCAGATTCGCAGGAAGTTCTTCGGGGTGAAGTACTCTGGAATGTGGTATTTCTGGGAACGATTGAGAGAGTATTCAGTGGCCATGGGTCTTAGACAGTGTGGTTTTATGTTTGAATCTTCTGTGGTGAGCCTGGATTGAGGCATTGTGATGCTACAACGAGGGAGAAATATCAAGTGGATGATGAATAAAAAGAGGAATTTGATAGACGGAATAGCTTGATAATAGACCGAATCGGTATGGTGAGGGTATGATTAATTCTTTGTATGTGTTCGAGGTAAGGATATTTTACAAGCATTTGGCAGCGATGCTCTTGGTTATTGATGGCTTGATCAGCTTGGTTTAGATAGAAGGATTCAGTTCTGACAGTTTAGCTTGTACAAATGGAGTTGGCAGAGATGTTCTTGTTGGGTTTTACCGTGGTTTGCAGATGAGTATATTTTCTATGGGTATGCGAAGCATGGAGTGTGTCATGATTTTTCTTCTAAATGGGATCAATGAAAGTTCTTGACTAGTTGAGTGCGTCGATGTCTGCGGCGCGGAAGGGAGATAAAAGTTCTCATGTTATCCTAGTGTGGTATGGTATATGCGATATGTTGTGGAGGATTGGGATATGTATGTGTAAGGTTCGGTTCAGTTCGAAATGGAAAGTCATTAAATTCTTAAGCAGCACGGCAGCTGCAGGTGATTTAAGAATCGATCTTCAAATGATTAGGGTGAATGATCCTCATATGCCTAAGGAAATAGTGTTGCTAATCATAGTGATTTGACGAGGGTATATGTTCAGTAAATAGGGCAAGGTGATGTAACTGATGATACTACATTAGTATTACGGTGTTTCTTGCTTGATCGACTGCTGATATCTGAGTGTGGTTGATGGCACAGGGGAATTTTAGAATATCATTCGTGGAATGATTGTGTACGTGAGGTGTGATATGTGTTCCTACGGTGGAATCTGGGATCAGGTACAGTGATCCGTGTGCTATACGGAGTTGGAGACTGGGAGTTCTCATGTTCAGGCTATGCAGTGGTTGTGGATCGTGGGTATCGATACCGTTTAGCGGCTATTGGGATTTGGAGGCCTGAGTGGGTCCTTCTTCGTTTGGTATGTTAGATTTTGGATATGATGTTGAGATGTAGACTGGTTGTCTCAGTGTTGGGTTATTCTAAACTATTATGCTATGGGCTATGTCGGAAAATGCCACCGGTTGCGTGGCGAGGTGCATCAGATTATGTTTTAGCAGAGTGGTTGGTATTCCAAAGACCAGCGGACGGCTGGGAAGGATTGCTTTCCTTAATTGGGCCTTTGTGGCGGATGTCAGTGTAGAGGTTTCTACCATTGATT